>CABHPR010143421.1:10268-35489 GCA_902168415.1 Peromyscus melanophrys | reverse complement strand
TCTCTCTCTCTCTCTCTCTCTCTCTCTCTCTCTCTCTCTCTCTCTCTAACACAGGGTTTCTCTGTGTAGCCTTGGCTGTCCCAGGACTCACTTTGTAGACTAGGCTGTAGATCTGCCTGACTCTGCCTCCCAAGTGCTGGGATTAAAGGTGTGCACCACCACCACCACCCTGACCTAAGACCCTTTTTCAAAAAAATAAAATAAAAATAAAAAAAGAAAACAGGGCCAGGTGTGGGCGGCACAGCCTCTTTTATCCCAGTACTCACTCAGGAGGCAGAGGCAGGTGGATCTCTGTGAGTTTTAGGCCAAATAAGGCTTCATAGTGGAACCTTTTCTAAAACAGTCTGGGAGTGAAGCTCAGTGGTGGAGGGCCTGCCTTCTGTGTGAAAGGCTGATGTCGATCCCCAGTACCCACCAAAAAGCATAAAGCAAAACTGTGTCATGTACCTACTATAGTATAAACATAATTATGTACACAGCATCAAACAGTACACTAGCACAGCAATTAAATGATAATGGAAAAGGGCTCTCACGGAAGCCGAGTCTGTAATTTAAGACTGGGAGGTGGGAGTAGGGTACCAGAGCCCAAGCAAAACTGTTGACAGGTCTTTTTATATAGGGTCCCCAGGGATGGATGGAAGCAGACAGGGGTGGCTTAGACCGTGGGGGCAGTCTTGCCCACCAGCTTCCAGGTGTCTTTGGAGTAGCTGGTTAGACCACTTGCTGTTTACAGAGGTGATTACACACATACACCTTGCTGGCCATGTCCAGGGCCCGGGAAAGGAAGACACATCACAACAGTATTCATTTCCCAAATGTTTGTATGGGAATTGAACCCAGGGCCTTGTGTACACTAAGCAAGTGCTCTACCATGAAGCTACACCCCCAGCCCTTCAACTATGATTCTCTTCTGGGTGAAGAGCGACTGTGGACAAGTGGATCCTTCCAAAGCTGAAATTTCTGCCAGGCAAAAGCACATGAAGCTCACAAGAGGAGCCAGGGACTTGAGGGTATTTGCAAGATAAATGATGGATTATGTATCTAAGCTTGCTAGAGATGGGGTGGCGGGGAACAGAAAGGAGGAAGCTCATGAAGCTGAGAAAGAGAGATCCCAGACCCGGAGTTCTGTTCCAGGCTGGAGATAGGGCTGTGCTTCCCGTCCCCTGCACCCCGCCAGCCAGCTGAAGACCAAAGCATCCGACAGCTGATTTAGACTTACTGCAGCTGGGGTGGACGGACAACGTCCAGGTGTGTCCACTGCGTTGTGTGGGAAGGGGGAGAGGAAAAGGTCACTGGACGATGGATTGGGGGGAGGGGGTCAGGGTGTGCAGCGATGTGATGAGCTAACACAGCAGGTCTGACTGCTGACACTTTAGAAAGACGGTCACAGGCCTGTTTCTTGCCCGGCATCTGGAAATGTGTCCTGCAAGACAGCCGCTCTCACCCAATTCAGAACTGCTAAGAATGGTTCACTGTCTCGAAACTGTCTGCACAAATAGTGTGGTTTACTTGTGGTTACTTCTGGAAGTGTGGAGTTTGGGTGTAAGTCAGGCACAGGCTGCTTCCACAGCCAGTCCGCCCCACCTCAGCCCAAAGCTGTGGGCACTGAGACTTAAGCCTCGGCAGACAACCTTCCTTCCACCCTTGTTATACTTCATGCCTGAGGACTGAGCACATCTGAGAAGCTCCGCTTCCCAAGTCCTCTTTAAGGCTTGGGCCTGGTTTCTTGCACTCTGCTAATGTGCTTTGAATTCTTTCACAGTAAAACATCACAGCCACAAGGATGATCTTGTGGATGGAAGCCCATCCCCCGCAGCTGGAAGCAAGACATCCCAAAGGACAGAAAGATGCAAAGGAGCTGGGTGTGGTGGCACACACCTGTGAGCTCAGTACTTAGAAGGGGGAGGCAAGAGGTTCTCAAGTTCAATGCCGGCCTGAGTCTGTCTCAGAAAATAAAAATAAACACATACTAATAAAAGAAGGGGGCGGAGAACACCGGAATTCACAAGAGAGGAGGGTGGTAACCGGGTGGGCAGTCATGACCAAGAGCGAAAAGACTGCATGCCATTCAATAGTGGTCTTACTGTGTACTCCAGGCTGGCCTGGAACTCACTCTGTAGCCCAGGCTGGCCTCAAGCTCGAGAGAGCTGCCTGACCCTGCCTCCTGAGTGCTGGGATTAGGGGCGTGTGTCACCATGCCTGACCCATGGTTTTTTGTTTTTTGAAGCAGGAGAGGAGGGCACAAGAACACACAGGGCAAGATGTAGCTCACTGCCACAAATGCTACAAGAGACAGGTGCAGTGATGCTCTTATGGGATAAGGCTAGACACAGAGAATTAATCCTGGACCTGCATCCGCAGCCTTAGAAACAAACTACTGAAGTAGATAACTAAAGAGGACTGGACACAGCTAGACTTCTCAAGTCCTCAGGAGCCCTAAGCTAGTGTTTCTCTTTCCATCCAGCCTCTAGTTTAGGAACAGTGCCAGCAATATTTTAATTACTAGAAGCTAGAAATTGCCCATGTGGCATTATGGGTAGGGTAGATGAACTGGCCTGTTTACACATCTAATCCACTGTAATGAAAATCAAGTGCCTGCAAGCCAGATGGTGACAATACAGGTGAACCCCACACTTCACCTCAGCACTTGGGAGGCAGATGGACCTCTGCAAGTATGAGATTGCCTGTCTACATAGTGAGTTCTCGGCCAGCCAGGGCTAAACAGTAAGAGGGGGAGGGAGAGAAAAGGAGTCAATCAGACACATACACACACTCTCTGTGAGGGTGGCAAGATGGCTCAGTGGATAAAGGCACTTGCCTCCAAGCCTGATGACCTGAGTTTGACCTCCAGAACCGACACGGTAGAAGAAGAAAAGTGAACCCTGCAAGTTGTCCTCTGGGTCCATGTGTCTACCTCCATTACCCATGCACAGAAATGGAAAACAAAAACAAACAAAAACACCCTACGGCATACCCCCAATTATTTCGATAGAAACAAGCAAGAAGCGATCTTCATTGAGAAGGGTTAGGAGTGAGTCTCAAAGGGGTAGGAGGGCTCCTGGGAGTGTGGCAGGCTGGGATTCTGCCAGTGCTGACTTCTGACCTGGATTCCATAGGTTAACTAGGGCATACATGCTTTCAACAGCTGCATTACCCCTCCCCCCAACAAAACCCCAAACAAAACCAACACACCAGCTTCAGTTTTCACAGCTAACACGGCTCTAGATGATGATATTGCATTCTGTTTCCCTTCCCCTCCTTTCTATAAAGGTGTCTTCTAGCTAGGTGTGGTGGCACATGCTTGCAATCCCAGGAACGTGGGAAGCAGAGGTAGGGCTATTGCTACAAGTTCCAGGCCAACCAAGTCCACCCAGTGAGACCCTTCCTCAAAAAACAAAACCAGGTCACTATGGCTGGTGCATGCCTGTAATTCCAGGGTTTAGGAGGTAGAAGCAAGAGGATTTTGGTTTGTTTTTCGAAACTAGGTTTCTCTGGGTAGCCCCGGCTATCCTGGAACTCTGTAGAGTAGGCTGGCGTCTAACTCACAGATCTGCCTGCCTCTGCCTCCCAAGTACTAGGACTAAAGGCATGCAACACGACCGACTGAGGCAGGGTTTTAAAAGTTCAATGTCAGCCCTGGTTAAACAGTACACATGCCTTCTAGTACTGCCATGCTAAGGCACAAGGATGGCATGTTGGAGGCCAGCCTGGACACAGAGAGATCTTGTCTCCAAAACAAAATCTCCACCCCTTCTATAGTTTGCACATCTTTTACATGTGATGCCTTCATGAAAAGAAAGCCTACTAATTCCACCCGATAAAACTACAGCTTGCAGTGCTCCCTGTACTTGGGACAAGAACGTGTTGTTAGATCTGGGGGGATGGGGTGAGGGGGCCACTGTCCAGCTAATGCAGTTTGCACAATGTCTTCAGCAGGCTCCTGCACCATGGCTGGGATCTGCACTCTGACCAGCAGGCGCAGGAAGCTAGCAGCCCAGGATTACCTGGATTAGAGAGAGCAGCACACCTCTCTAATTGGATAGGTGCCCTCCAGATACCTAGTAAACATGCTCCTGTGTCCTTGGTTCTAGAACGTCTACAAAAGCCACCAGCTGGAACTCATTATACCCTGCCCAGGCCCAGGCTCCACACAACCCTTCAGGCTTGGCATTCTTGGCTTTCAGACTGCCAGAGTCTAGAGGAGAGGTACCTTTCTGGCTGAGTGGCTCTCGGCAGCTTTGACGCCCTTAAAGCACTGGTGACTATGAGTCACTCTAAGCAAGCCTCACTCTTGACTCGCCTCACACAGTTGTTTTGTTTCTCCAAAACCCTGGGACTTATAAGCTGTAACATGGCATCAGCACATTTTTAAGGCATTTCCTTAAAAATCAACCCCCTTATGCCCTGGAGTTAGATTTGGGTCTATTTTGACAGGTTTATAGCTTAAGTCTGGAAGTAGTTTTATCAGTAAGCCAAGTTTATTAAATATGAACTGAGCTGGGACTGAGGACACTGGCTCACAGGTCTGTAGCAGAGAACAGAAGCCACTTTAGACGTGGTCTGGTGGAGCCTCAAAACCACAAGGCCTTCCTTCTCCTAACTGGCAAACAGGACTAGCACCTCTGCTTGCTCCTTCCCAGAGGGCTGCTCCCATTGGAGCTTCTCTCATGGTCAGGTGAGCACAACAGCAGCTGGCCACCGGGCCACTCGGGACGGTGACTTCCTTTGTTGACATCTACTCAGAAACCTCCTCTAGGAAGTTGTCACCATAAGGCTATGTGGCCAGTCCCCATTTACCCCCCTGATTCAGGGGTAAACAGTGTTATTATTTTCATGATTTTGATTCCTACCTTTTTTTGGGTGTTGGGATCAAATCCACAACTTTGTAGCTATTAGGCAAGTACAAAGAGAAAAAACGCTCATTAGCAGATTCTCATCCAAGACTTGTGGATCACAGACAGCAGGACAACATGGGTAGTTCTTCCATCTAAGGCTACCTACGTGCCTTGTGCTGCCATGGCCCACAGAAAGACTTAAGTAGCAAATACTTTCTAGTTGTCAGGAAAAGTAAATCTCTCACTCAATTGTGGGAGGCCAGCTCCCACCTTCTCCAGGGTTCCTAGGAGGAGGAGAGAGGGATAAGAAAATATTAGATAGAAAGATAGCGAGAAGACAGAAACAGGACAGCTTCGGAAGGACCTGGGTCAAAACCTAACGGCCCCTTCTGCCTCTTCAAAAGGGCTTTTTAATAAAAATACCAAGGGGCAGAACAAAAGACCTCCCCCTTGCTAGATCAAAGCACACTGCACAGCCCAGGGTAGACACCTGATAACCATGGCCAAGGTCAAATCATCCCCCTATGCAGCCCTGCTGCGTAAAGCAGGCTCAGATTCTCGGACCCTGAGTAATTTGGGCCTCCACACTCAATTGTTTTTTTTCAAAGCAAGCATTTCTTTCATGGTGTGTAGCGTATGCACGTTTGAGGATATACATGTGACCTGTCACCAGAGGACATCAGGCGTGTTTGTTTCTTTATGGCTTGACACTTCATTCCTTTGAGATAGGGCCTGTCAATGGACTAGAAGCTTGTTTGAACTGGGCATACACAGCCAGGGACTGCTTTTTTTAAAATGGTACTGGGGACCTGAACTCAGGTCTTCAGGCATGCAAACAAGTGTCCTTACTCACTGGGTCATCTCTCCAGCTCCTGTAACCAGTACTTTTCGAGGTAGAAGGGACAACACAATCACACTGAGCCGTGTGACTAACTGACATTTACCTAGCCACACACCCTTTTCCTTTCTTTTGCCTGTCTCCTGAGTGCTGGGATTAAAGCTGTGTACACCATGCTGGGCAATGGCTCTGTAAAAATTTTTTTTTGGTTTTTCAAGACAGGGTTTCTCTGTGTAACAGCGCTGGCTGTCCTGGAACTCACTTTGTAGACCAGGCTGGCTTCAAACTCAAGAGACCTGCCTCCCTCTGTCTCCCAGAGTGCTGGGATTAATGACATGCACCACCACTGCCCGGCTCGGCCGCATAATCTTAAATATGATGCACCCTGGTTATCCAGAGCCAAACAGCACTTCTCATATTGCTTATTACCCTGCGGAGGTCAATTCAACTCTGCCTCAGAACCACTGGGCTGGATTAATATTCAGCCCTCACCCATATCAAGCCCTCCCATGGAGGGAGAAACAGACAAGTTTTACATCTTCATCACTTCTGTGGTGCTGAGGATTGAACCCAGGGCCTTACGCTGCTGGGCGAGCTCTACACTCCCTTGCGCCAGCCACATCTGCAGCAGAGGTGCACTCTGGACAGTGCTGCCTATGTGTGGCTGCCCTACTCTCATGTCACAGATCTTTTGTTTGTTTGTTTTTTCAAGACAGGGTTTCTCTGTGTAGCTTTGGTGCCTGTCCTGGAACTCACTCTGTAGCCCAGGTTGGCCTCGAACTCAAAGAGATCCACTTGTCTCTGCTTCCTGAGCACTGGGATTAAAGGCATGCGCCACCGCCACCACCACCTCCCAGTCATGTCATGAATCTTAATGAGTATCTTACGCTCAGCGGAGAAAGGGATTTCTAGCTTTCCTTGACTCTCTACAACAACAAATAATGATGGACGTAGTTAGACATGACTTAGTTACTCCAAGGCAAACATTACCATCGCCGCATCCTGCACTCAAGATGCCTCCTATTAATCTTCCTATGGAAACAGAATGTCATTATTTATGAGAAAGAAGTTTGAGAACATGTTCACTGAACAGTTTTATTGTTTTGGGATAAAAGCCTTCCTATTGGGAGGTACACTGTGGACAATGACCAGGGGCTGTGAAGAAGTGTGAGCTCACGCTGCGTGAGCATGGAGATCGGGCACTGACAGTATACAAGTATCGCCATAGTACGTGCTTTGGTGCTCAGAGCGACTAAAAATGTGGTCAATATCATGATCTGTGGGTCCTGCAAAAGGGTGAGCTGCTCACATGCAGGACCACAGTAAACTATGGCTGCCAAGTACTAGATCTCAACATTGAAACCAAACTATGAAACATTTCCATGTTAATCTATACAAAAGATATAAAATTAAAAATAACCAACCATCCTTAAACAGTCCGATTCTCCTACAGTGCAGTTTCCCACAGCTTTACCACTACTGAATGTTTTAATGAGAAAGGTAATAAAAATCAAAATAGTTAAATCTTTGGATCCCTTTATTCCATGGCCTTCGTTAAAAACACAAAGTGGCCAGATCTTTTTCACTATAGCTTAAATATCAAAAAAGATTTATTAGTAATTTACAGTTAGCAACAAATGTGTACACGGAGTCTTCAGCGGGTCACGGGCCCACAGACTGTGTTAGTGATGTTTTACAGGTGCCGGATGATTCTGAAAACTCCATCTTCTTGAAGTAAAACAGGAGTCAGTGTCAGCACAACAGAGTTCCAGGCACAGCAGGAGGAACAGGCCCACTGATGCCTAGTTTTCATGTCTTAAAAAGGGGGAAGGTTACTTATTTGAAAATACAGCGAGGTACATTCTCATCTATGATTATTTACATTCATACACTGAAAATATCTGTTTATTTGGACAAATCCTGTGATTTGCTACAAAGTGAAGCCCATATACTATGCATGAATAATTTACCCTTGTTAGATAATGGAATAAAGTTATCAAATCTTCATTTGTGTTCCAAACATTAAAAAAGAAATCAAAACCTTCAGCCTGAAAAGCAAGAGGAAAGGACCCACCCATAGCCCTGCTCCTCAGCACACCGACTTCAGCAAGGACACGTATGTTTGCTGACTTTAAACGTTTATTCTTTAAAAAATTAGTTGCTTTTTATACAGCTATACAAAGTTCTTAAATGTTTCTTTGGCAATGGAATATAATGGAATTTTACAACTATATAAAAAAGTTACCTTTGCCTAAGAAACAGTATTTACCTGTGTGTACATAGTTGACTGACAAAATTCTCTACCATCCAGCACCCTAATTAAGTGTCGAAATAAGCTACCTCATATTATAGGATCTCCAAAAAGAAAAAGACACACACACACACACACACACACACACACACACACACACACAACCTTCTGTGGCTCAAAACACAGTATCACGGCCTATCTGCAGGCAACTCGAAGTAATCACCAAATACAATTAATTAGCGATAAGAAAAATCCTTTCAGTGATGAAGAAATGCTGAGCAGTTCCATTCAGCTCCCTGTAGTTCATTCGACTCTAAGCAAGGATTACAACCTTCTGCGACTCCACATACACTTGTGTTCATGTTTTAAGACAAGCCTTCCTGCCCCAAAGCAACTGCAGTGCAGCTTTGAAATGAAGCAGAAAGACAGACAGACAAAACCCAGTGCTGGTGACAGACAGACAGCAACTTCACTTCTTCATTCTTCACAAAGACCGACGACACCACTTTCCAGGACCATGAAGAGCTAGGCGTCACCTATTTTCAGAGACTTGTTTGTAGACTATGCAGCAACTTTGCTGTCTTTCTAAAAAGGAAAAAGAAGTATCAGTTCGTGTTCTAAGCCACGGCTCATTAGGAACACCTTTTTCTTAGTTTGCTGAAGTTTATTCAGAGTACCTTAAATACACCCTCCTCTTACTCTCACAGAAAAAAAACCTGCCCCCCTGGGCTCTGGGAGACACTGCTTGAAGCTCTACATCTGACAGCGAGTGGCTTTGCAGTGGCTGCCTGACGGCACTGCAACTCTGTAACAACATGGAGGGACCTTGCCACCTCTGGTCGCCCTAACAATTTAAACACAACAGTTAGGTGAACCTTCATTTAGTCACTCTTGAAACTCTTTTGAAACAAGAGTCATAAAATCCCTAAGTTTTGACGTCTTTTACCAACAATACAATAATCCAGAAGGTAACATAACATTTCTCTCTTAAACTGCATGCTAGGAGAAAGTAGTTAGTATTGGATTTAGAAATCTATTTTTAAAATGTACTTCTTTTTACTTTTATTATCTGTGTACGTGTGCGCACCAGTGTGCCTGTGTTTTCAAACAGAGGCCAGGAGAGGGTGCTGGGTCCCTGGAGCAGCAGCTACGGGGCTGTGAGAGTTGTGAAACCCAGTATGGGTCCTGGAATCCACACCTGAGCTGTGTTAAGAGAGCAGCAAGCACTCTGAACTGTTCAGCTGTCTCTCTAGGCCCCAGATAACTCTTCAGGGTGAAGAAGTACCTTGGCTAGCAGAGTCCTTGCCTACCACACATGAAGCCCTTGGCTTTATCCCCACCACTATGACAACTAGCTGTGGTAGTGGTGCATGCCTCGAATAACAGCACTATGGAGATGGAGTCAAGAGAAACATTCAGTCATCCTTGGTTATATAGTGGGGCTCAAGGTCAGTTTAAGCCACATACAACCAGGCCTTAAAAAACAAACAAAACTTTGTAAGCTAATAAAAATTAAAAACAAACCAAAACAAACAACTCTTAACTTTTTTTTTTTTTAGACAGGGTTTTCTCTGTAGCTTTGGAGCATGTACTGGAACTTTGTAGACTAGGCTGGCCTTGAACTCACAGAGATCTGCCTGCCTCTGCCTCCTGGGATTAAAGGCATGTGCCACCAACGCCTGGCCAACTCTTAAATTTGAAATAAGTTTGAAAATAAACTTGATTGGGAAAATTACAAACTATAACCAGTAAGAAGAGCAGCTAGCTATGAAGGAGATCCCAGTGAGACTGACCCTAAACTCAGGTTTACACTCAGTACAGAGCCAGGGCCTCTGCTTTTCCTCCGACCAGAAGCCATCACATGGGCCGCTCTCTGTGTCTCTGGGATCTGCACGGTTTTCAGGAGCGGACATGTGTTTATGTTTCTGCAGTTGTGGAAACATACAGCAATCTCTTTTGGTCTGTCCCTTCCCTGTAGGCCTATACAACAGAGTATAACAACTATTTGCATCGCAGTGGGTTTGCAGGTTAGTGAAAATACAGGCAGCTGGCAGTGAAGCCCAGCATACAGCACCTGTGCAGCATGGGCTAAGGCCCGTGTTCAACCCCCAGAACCCACAAACAGATAAGAGGATATGATGGGTTCTATGTAAATGCAATGCTGTTTTATAAGGGATTTAAGCATCCATGGGATGGTTTTGGGATCCACGTGGCTCTTGGAGCCAGCCCCCCTTACAGCCGTACTTTGTTGTTGTCGTTGTTTCTTGAGACAAGGTTTCTGTTTAACAGCCTTGGCTGTCCTAGAACTCCCAGAGATCCTTCTGCCTAGGCCTCCCAAGTGCTGGGATTAAACGTGTGCCATCATGCCCTGCACCACACCTAATTTTTAGTGATGCACACCCCAACAGCAGGACAAGTACTTCCTAGTTGAAAGACTTGACTTCATCTGAGGGTACAATACAAACGATCTGTACAGTGTTACTAATAAACTGAAGCACATACCGCAAAGTACAAGTTGGCACAGAAACAAATGAACTAAAGATGAACCCTCTGTCCCCCACCAAACCAACCTTCACACCTCCCAACTTCTTTCTTTTCTTTTTTTACCTTTCAGAAAGCAGTATGACCAATCCAGACCTTTTAGGGTCCAAAAGCCGTGGTTTTCTGAAAGGTTAAAAAAAAAGATAGGCGAAAGAGAGGGAGAGAAAGGGGTAAGGGGAGGGAGGAGAAAATAAAAGGGGAAGGAAAGAGATGGAGTCATTTCAGATTCTTCCTCCCCCATCCCAGTTAAAAAAATTACTGTCTGTGTGTGTATGCCTGTGGAAGTCAGGAGACTGTCTGGGGCTGCAGTCACAGGCAGGTCTGAGTTGCCTGGCATGGGTGCTGGTAACCAAACTTGGGTCCTCTGTCAGTGTAGCAAGCACCTTTAAGCACGGAGTCACCTCTAGCCCCCATTTCGGAGTCTTCATTGTCTCAGTACCCTCTCTGAAGAATCAGAAGACTCAGTTACCCACCATGGTGACTGAATCTACTTACAGGAGCATGAGATAGAAGCTGACTACACCCATACTGCAACCCAGATATCCCTTCTCCAAAAAGAAAAAGGAAAAGCCAAAGAGCACATGACACAAAGCCTATGTGCCCACCATTCTTCTTACCCACACCCCAGCCCCGGGTCGGGTGGAAGAGAGGATCTAGTGTGGCTGATTCTCTGTGGCCCTATCTTTACTTCTGTTTCTGTTAAATCATGTTTGCTTACCTTCTTCCCCAAACCAATACCCACGTCAATGCTCAAAGTACTGAGTTGTGTACGGGGTAGCTGGCAACTCTAAGACAAGTCAGATAAGCAAGAGCAGTCTAGAGTGAGAACCTGAGCTGAAGGGGTCTTGCTGGTAACAGGAGCTAATAACTTGAAGCTAATTCTGAGCAGTCTGGCACACTATCCAAGACGTTAAAATTAACATAACTGGTCCCAAACCCTTCGATACTGATCTCCTTCCACAGAGACTCTCAATAATAGCTAGTTATAAAAACTGGACAACAAAACTCAAGCCAGCAAATCTTTGCAACTGTCTTTTGCTGTTACCAGTGGATCTCTGTATAACAGGATTTTGCTCTTTATTTTCTTTGTCAAAAAACTAAGATACTTCAATAAGACAGTTACAATACTGCCTTAACTGACAGGCCTCTTTCATTAGACAAATTATACACAAAAGCATACTACATAGAGCTACGGAATTCTGCCCCAACTGTTGGTGAATGCCAATACACCAGAGGGCTCTCAAGAGCATGCCATAAGAAAACAAGAGCTGAGTGAGTTCTCTACAAACCTATATTAAGAGCAGTGACTCAAGAGCCAACCTGCTAGGCCCAACACTCAGCATCCTCCCTCTCGGGTTCTGTGACCTTAGACAAGTTATTTAATATCTCTGTATCTGCCTCCTTTGTAAAACTTAGATAATAATAGAACCCGTCCAGAGCTGACCCGAGGCTTAAGTTAGTGTGTGAGAACCATTCAGCACTATGCCTGCCACTCACTAACTATGCGAATGCCAACGCTTTCAGATGTACAGGTTTGCTTTGCTTCCTAGAGTCTTTTGGTGTTAAAGTGTAAAAATCTAGTAATATGAAATAAAGGTGATATTACAGTTTTTCTAATGTACAGTTTTAGTGCTCCTTAGTGTGCTTCCCTTAAAAACTTTCTTTAAAGACAGAAAAGGTAACACTAACTCAGCTGCTAGCAGAACATTCCTTTTTTTTTGGGGGGGGGGGAGGGAGTTGGGGGCGGTGTCTAAGCGATTTTACTGGTTCATTCATGAAAAACTCACACTCTATTAAAAAGGCACAAATCACCAGTCTTCCTGCCTCCCTCCGGCTGAAGGCGCAGTGAAGCCACAGGCAGCACTCTAGCTGCTGCTGCGCCTGCTGCCGCTAAGGTCAGGTACTATGTACATCACTAGGAAGCTTCTGCTTCCCTAGTGCTGGGATTAAAGGCACATACCACCATGCCCGGCTCTCTTTTATTCATCAGTCAAGAAATTACTGTCCTAAAGGACAGTTAAAATAAATATTCCAACCATGTATAGTCTCCAAGAAGTTAAAGTGAAAATTATTCTGATGCTTTAAAAATAATTCTGCCAAAACAGATACAAGCAAATGTTCTGAAGGCCAATCCCACAGCATGCAGCTATACTTACCCTATATTCAAAATCTGCAAACTCCCTGCCCCCACGACCACCTCTGAATCCACCACGAAATCCTCGAGGGGCAGTGAAAGTCCCTCCTCGGCCACTGCCACGTCCTCTGCCACCACGGAAGCCAAGGCTTCCTCTGCCTCGGTAGCCCCCACGACCGCGATTTGGACGAAGCGGGATTCCAAATGTTTCAGCATTTAGCCTTCTTTCTTCAGCCCAAGTTGGTCTCCTTTCTCTGTTTTACAAGAGCAGATGAACATCAGTGTGTCAACTCAAAAAAGTTCATCTCTCAGCAAATCTATGTATGTAGCCCTAATTCCCCAATTCTGGATAAATTTAATTGAGTTCTCAAAATCAATTAAAAAAACAAGCAGTTAATCTAAATTCTCCCTAGCCTTCATGGCATGCATACACCACCACCGTCCAGCCTCTTTTTCTTTTTTGTGTTACTAGGATAAACCCTAGGGCCTTGCATATGCTGGCAAGTATTCCTCCACTGAGCTAGATCCTTAGCATTTACTCTTTTAGAAAGAATATCATTTAAAACTTCTGGGCTGGGGGCTGGAGAGATGGCTCAGAGGTTAAGAGCACTGACTGCTCTTCCAGAGGTCCCGAGTTTAATTCCCAGCAACCACATGGTGGCTCACAACCATCTATAATGAGATCTGGTGTCCTCTTCTGGTGTGCAGACATACATACAAACAGAATACTGTATACATAATAAATAAATAAACCTTAAAAAAACAAAACAAAACAAAAAAACTTCTGGGCTGGTGAGATGGCCTAGCTGATAAAGGTGCTTGCTAGCAAATTGACATCTGGGTTCCATTCCTGGAAAACCACAAGGTAGTAGGAGAGAACTGACCACCACACGCACTCCATAGAATGTGCACACGCAAACAAAACAAAACAAAACTTTTCAATGGTAATTTCTTTTAGGAAAAGAAAACACCACTTAAAAAAACAAAACAAAACAAAACAAAAAAACCAATTGTGGGGGCTTGAAAGATGGCTCAATAGTTAAGAGCACTGGCTACTCTTCTAGAAGACCTAGGTTCAATCCCAAGCTCCCACATAGTAGCTCACAACCTTTTCCAACTACAATTCCAAGGGATCTGATACCCTCTTCCAGCCTCTGTGGGCACGGCACGCACATGGTGTACAGACAAGACACACATGCAGGCAAAACACCATTACAACATACATAAAATAAAATAAACCTTATAAAAATTCATTGTGGTCATTAGGTTTTCCTAGGAATTCACTAAAACTTGTGACTCCATATAAAAATTTTACACATCAATACCCCGAGAGCACATTAAAAGACAGTACCTATTGTCATCACAAGAAATATTGTCAAAGAAGGATTTAGTTTTGTCGTAATAGCAGTTGGGTCCAAGAGGGTCTTCCTCATCAGCATTCCCTTCGCTGTTTTGAGTATCAACTCCGGAGTCTCCTTTGTCTTCACCATTGACAGGTTTCTCCTGTTTCTCAAGTTTATCTTCTAACGGAAAACATGCAAGTTACAATTCTAAACATCTAAGCTGTAAAACATTTTTACCTCACCAACCAAATTAATTATTTTATGAGTAGAAAAATAAAAACTTACCTTTTAATTTAAGTTTATTATGAAACTCTCTGTCGATTTCCTCCTTGTTAAATTGTGCATTTGCACTTTCAAAGTCAAAGTCTTTCTCAAATTTCATTGGACCATCTCGACGGATACCAAATCTTCCCCTGCCACCTCGATGACCCCCACGTCCTCTCCTTGGAGCAGAAGGAACACCTGGAACTATGGTAAAAAGAGTATTTATAACAGATATTCAGTATGTAGCAGATGGTTTAGAACAGTACTATGGTTTTTGAATGAAGCAATCTACAAAATAAATATTTAAAGGTCTCTCTATATATAGTATATATGTATTTTTATATAAATAAGAAATGGGGGGTGGGGTGGAGAGATGGTTCAATGATTAAAAACACAGAGAAGCTGGGTTTGATTTGTAGCATTCACAAGGTGGTTCACAACCATTCAAAACTCCAGTTCCAGGAAGTGACTGGTGCCTTCTTCTGACTTCTGCAGGACTAGGCACACACACTGCACACAGACATACATGCAGATAAAGCACGCATACACAGATAATAAACATCTTAAAACAACAAAACTCCCTGAAATTGGGGCTGTAGAGATGGCCCAGTGGTAAAGGAGCTTGCTGTCAAGTCTGATGACCTGAGTTCAATCCCTGAGACTCATGTGGTAGGAGAAAAGGACTGACTTCCACAGTTGTCCTCTGACCTCCACATCTGTACTGTGACACCTGCACAGTGGCACACATCCACAAACAAACAAACCACCAAATAAAAAATGAAACAAAACCAACTCCTGCAAGTCGAACTTTGACCTCTACAGGTGCACTGTGGCACAGACATGCCCACACAGAGAAAAACAAACAAACAGATGTCAAGATACAAAAAATTAAGTTGCTTAAAGTTAGTATGTATATTAAAATATGTATATTAAAAAACAGAACATAAAAGTTTTTAATGTAATTTTTATATAGTTGTATCCATGAAGACCACAACAAAGAGATGTATAATCGACAGATCTGGAGCCTTCTTCACTATTAACATAGCCTTCTTCACTATTAACATAGAAGAAGCTCTGTTCTTTCTGCCATGTCCCTCATACCATATCAAAGTGTCAGGTCCTTTGTAGAAAGGATAATAGGAAATGAGATGTATAATAAGAATATAAATGAGCCGGGCGGTGGTGGCGCACGCCTTTAATCCCAGCACTCGGGAGGCAGAGCCAGGCGGATCTCTGTGAGTTCGAGGCCAGCCTGGTCTACAGAGCGAGATCCAGGAAAGGCGCAAAGCTACAAAGAGAAACCATGTCTTGAAAAACAAAACAAAACAAAAAAAGAGAATATAAATGAACACTAATTAGCACAGACTGCAAGGGAGGATATGTTTTTCTCACAATTCTGATAAAACAACAGACAAGAGAAGCACCCATCTTTAATGGCTCAAAGCACTTCCCTGCTTTCACATTTTCCCTCTAAGTGGCTCCACTTATTCAAGTCTTCTGGATCTATGTATTCTCTTTCTATAACACTACCACAGGATCTCAATCAATCACCTGAGATATGGTAAAGCAATACGAAGTAGCATAATTCATAGTGAAAACTTGGGAACCCAAATATCCAACACATGTGTGACTAAGAAAAAAACAAAACAAAACAGAATATGGAATAGTACTTGGTGTGAGTTTAACTTTAAAAAATGCAGAACACAAAGCAGGATGACTTTAATGAAGTATAAATCCAATAGTTTTATAAACTGTGTAACATGAATCAGAAGTGACTACTGGGTAACAGGGCTGTGCTCGTTGACTGCTGAGGATTGTTAAACTGAGTTTGAGAAAATCAACCATAAAAGTCCATAGCAGCCGATCCAGACCATTAGGTCTGGAGAAGCAGATCTTTTTTTTTTTTTTTTTAAAAAGATTTATTTATTTATTATGTATACAGCATGTATGACTGCAGGCCAGAAGAGGGCACCAGATCTCATTACAGATAGTTGTGAGCCACCATGTGGTTGCTGGGAATTGAACTCAGGACCTCTGGAAGAGCAGTCAGTGCTCTTAACCTCTGAGCCATCTCTCCAGCCCCGAGAAGCAGGTCTTTTAACACATTCAATTTTATTATTAAAAGCAACTCATTTACATGCCAGGAAACAGGGCATGATTCACCTTAAAGTTCTGCATAAAGAACACCTATTCGTGCTGGAGAGATGGCTCAGTGGTTAAGAGCACCGACTGCTCTTCCAGAGGTCCTGAGTTCAATTCCCAGCAACCACATGGTGGCTCACAACTATCTGTAATGCGATCTGGTGCCCTCTTCTGGCCTGAAGGGACACATGCAGGCAGAATACAGTATACATAATAAATTAATAAATCTAAAAACAAACAAACAAAAAAAAACCCCAGAACACCTATTTGTGTAAAATCCAAGGAGAAACTGCAAGAACATTCACTGTTCTGTTAGTGACCCTTAGTGGTGGATAAGGGTAGTGAAACTTTTTAGTTATCTTTTGTTTGTTTTTGTGATACTGGCGACTGGACCTAAGGCCTCTTGGATGCTAGGCAAGCATCTACCATTGAGTGCTATCTCCAACACAGGTAGTGAGTTTAGGGACACTCTTAAGACAAACTTCCTTATTACTTCACATAATATTATTTAAAAGATTTATTGTTTTTATTTATGTGCATCCACTGTAGGTGCCTGCAGTCAGAAAGGGGTGTATGAGACGCCAGCTGTGGTGCTAGGAACCAAGCCCTTCTCTGCCAGAGCAGCAAGTGCTCTTGACTGCGGATGATTAAACATACAGCAATTATTCTAAGAGAGTCACCTGTTTAGACTACTCCACAACACACACAACACAGCACATCACACAGAAACAATTAAGCAACCACGCAAGGGGTGAAGGAGGAGGATTTCTTCAGCCCAAGAGGTCCAGGCCAGCCCAGCCCAGGCCACACAGAGTACCTCAAAACAAGCACAGGAGAAATGAGCGCTCATACACTTAAAAATAGCACACTGACGTGTCTAACAATGAATACAAAGATTCCTTTCTAATCATCATCTAAATGAAGGAGTTTACACGTTACCATTATGTTCTAACTTGGAACAGTTTTAGATTTTGTTTTCCATTAATAAATTGGAAATTAACAAAACATGCTTTTTAAATATTAAATATTGCCAAAGAAAATATAAAACCTTATTTAATCAATAATTATGAAAGAAAATGGAAAGTTCTTATACAAACACTTCATTTAAAAAAGCAAAAAGGGACTAGAAAGCTCAGGTTTAGATCCCTTACTGCTTTTAAGAGATGACCCAGGTTTGGTTCCCAGCACCTACATTAGGTGGCTCACAACTACATGTAACTCCAGTTCCAAGGGATCCAACAGGCATGTTGGTAAAATATTCATACACATAAAATAAACAAACAAACAAAGCAAAAATCTTTGGGCTGAATCTGGTGGCACATGCCTATAATGCCAGCACTTGGGGGAGGCAGAATCAGGAGTTGGAGGCCACCCCTGATTTTTCAGTAATTTCCAGGCTAGCTTGGGCTGCATGAGACTATCTTAAAAAAGCAAGACAAAACAAAGCCCCAAACTCTGGATTTAAACACTTTTTTTTTTCTCACTTTAATCAGATTTAGCAGGAAGCATCTTTATCTGAAGAGCTAGCCATCTTGCTGGTGCATTAAATACTTAAAAAAAAAAAAGAGAGAGAGAGAGAGACTATTTAGGGGGCTGGAAATTGCTGAGAGGTTAAGAGCGCTGGCTGCTCTTGCAGAGGACCTGAGATTCCACCACCCACATGGCGGTCCACTGTGAGCACCAGGCACACATTGGTAACCATACATACATATATGCAGGCAAACACTCAATACACATTAAAAAATATTAAAAGGGCTGAGGAGGGATTCCTGAGGGTAAAAGCTCTCCTGCTATACAACTGTGAGGGCTGCAGTCCAGATGCCCAGCAACCACATAAATGCTGGGAGGGCATGGTAGCCCGCACCTATGATTCCAGCTCTCAGAAGGCAGAGACGGGATCCTTGGAGCAAGCTTGCTAGCTACACTAGCCTAATTAGCAAGCTCAAGTTTCAGGTGAGTAAACCTTCCTCAATTATAGGATGAAGAACAATTGAGGAGGCCATCTGCCATAAGCATGAGGACCCAAGTCCTGAAGACAGGTGGATTCCTGGAGCTCAATGACCAGCCAGCCCAGTCAAGTTAATGAACTCCAGGTTCAGTGAGAGACTCTTACCTCAAAAATAATGTGGAGAGTGATCAACAAAGACACCCAATATTGCCCTCTGGCCTCCACCCCCATGTGTACATATATATTATGTACCTGCCTGCATATACATCCACAAGAACATGGACATAAACCCCCCAAACCCAAAGACAACTGTGTACCATCAAGTCTTTTCCAGAAAAATAGTACTTCAGAAAAATTAAATATAGATATAAGAAAACAGAAAAAAAAGTGCATTATGGCGTTGAGTCCTTTTTCCAGCTTCCTCACCAACAGTAATATCTGAACTACTGTATACTAGCAAAACTAGGAAACAGATATTGGCAGAGTGTAATTAACCAAACTACATCTTCCTCAACATCACTAATTACTGACATTCATCTTCAGGTATGTCTTTTTGTAGAGCTCAGCAACAGTCTGCCACATGTACAGACTCACAATGATTCACTCCCCTGGGGTCAGCCCTCTGTAGTTAACAATTCCCACTTTTTTTCTTTTTATAGCAACTACGCCATCTCCAAAATGCTTTCCCTCATTGAGAGCCACAGTACGAGGCCTTCAGATTTAGGTAGCTACTGGGGGTGGTGGCACACGCCTTTAATCCCTGCACTTGAGAGGCAGAGTTTCAAGTCAGCCAGGGCTATGCAGTAAGGACCTATCACAACCAACCAACCTACCAACTAATCAACCAATCAGCCAGCCAACCAACCACAAAAACCCTCAAATCAAATGAACCCAAACCAGCCAGATCCAGGTAACTTACCTACTTGCCTCTTGCTATCATTTCTGAGCTGCTCATTTTCTGGCCTTGGGACTTTGTGTACTTCAGCTAAAAAAAGAGACATGCAAAGTGACAAATCAATTCAGAATATATAACCAAAAATTTCCACAAAGTTAGTATGGAGATGACAACACCTGGAACACCCCCTAAAAAACCCCCACACCCCCACCACTTTCAATCAAATTTGAAAGTCTGAACACTATTAAAATAAAGTTCAGCTTAAACCTGCTAGGGTCATTTATATAAAGTAACCCTCTTGGTGAAATGAGGAGATGGAGGGTGATCAGTCAGTGCAGGAACAGTAAACAGCTCAGCTCTACCTCGCCTGTGCTCTTGGTTGTCTATTGCTTTCTGGCTGGTAGATGGCAAAGGCCTGGTTGGTACAGGGCTCCTTCTCCCAACAGGTGCTGGAGCAGGTAAGTGGGCCGAGGCGGTCTGTACTGCTTGTTCCATGGTTGGACTTTTTCTCAAAGGGTCTAACTGAGGGCTTGATCGACCTAAAATGTAACCAAAAGATAATAAACTACCCTAACCTGGGATTTCAAAATCACCTAGACCCTGTAAAAATAAGTCTAGAATTTTATTCTGCTAACTCAAATCCTCAGCATAAAACTGAATTTTATTAGACCAGTGTTTAAATCTACTCATCTTTAGTGGGCCGATTATTCAGCTAATGAAAACAAAACAAAACCAAAACAAACCAAAAAAACCCCAAAATCTCAAAAACAAACAAACAAAAAAACAAAAAAACCAAAAACCCAAAACAAAACAAAAAACCGCACTACAGTAACAACACCACTGCTATGACTTTATCCGTCTCCCCCCTGCCCCCCAGACAGGGTCTCTCTATGTAGCCTTCCTTGGCTGTCCTGGAACTCACTCTGTAAAGCAGGCTGGCCTCAAAGATCCACCTACCACTGCCTTCCAAGTGCTGGGGATGCAAAGACCACACTGTAGGCAAATGAAGGCTTTCCCTAATCACAGGAGTGACACATTCAGTTTCTTTCTTTTTTGGGGGTGGGGAAGGAGACAGAATATCATATAGTTCCGGCTGGCCTTAAACTCCTGATCCTCCTGCCCCCATCACCAAGATGCTAGGATCCAGGTATGCATGTCCAAGCAAACTAAAGCATGGAGTTCTGTTATAAGAATGTAAAGAACAATAAAGCACGATAGTAGTTCTGGGAAGCCTTACGTATTTGGGTAATTAAATGTCAGAATTAAAAAGGCAGCAAAAACAAACTCTTCTGAGAATTCCAGAATAGTCACTCATTCCTAGTCATATAAAAGCTCTCCTGTCATGTCTCTGCTTATCATGGGATTGACTTATTAAATAATCATGCTTTTTGTTCCTGTAATGTTTGCTCTAAATTTCTAAAGAAGCTCTTAGATTCCATGATATTGTACCAAAATAAAGAATTTTACTTAAAAATTATCTTCATTTTATATATAAGAAAAAATCCCCAGATCTACATCTGTCCAGGCTCAAGGAACTGGGGAAGAGGGTGGATGCTGACTGCTCTCTGGATGCCGAGTACTCAGAACTCCAGGGACAATTATCAGTACTATCCCCCAAGTACGTAATTACAATGTCTACGGTATTTCCAGATTTATGGCAAAGTTACTTTAGTCAAAAGTTTAATTACCAGTAAAACAGTGGAAACATAAGGTACTATTAATATAAACACTAAGTTTTTGTTGCTTATGGTTATAATATTTTGGCTCACTTCATACTTACAAAGGAGCATTGTTTAAGATAGGGAATGGCTAAGCTGCTCAGGCTGGCACTCAACACCTGACTCAAGTGATCCTCCTGCCTCAGCTTCCAATGTAGTTGCCTATGCAGCAGAAATCACAGGCATATGCCATTATGCAGTTTTCAAAGTTAGGTTTTCCTTTTCTCTTCCCTTTAGACCATGTCCTTGCTAAGTAGACAAAGTTGGCCTTGAACCTAGCACACTCCTGCCTCACTGCCTCCCATGTGCGGGGATTACAGGTGTATGCCATCACAAGCAGTTGAAGCGGTCAGATTTGAGAACTGCCTGTTGCTGCAGTTCATTGTATAGTACTCTATCAAATGACCTTTCCTATTCAGAAAACCACTTTTCTCCCTGCTCTTCTGAGAAGAAAGCCCGTGACTCGAAGCAGTAGAGAGGTGAACCCAATGGGGCACACAGAGTGAGTCACCGGCTCACTGGCTGCACATTAAATTTTTTACTAACAACTTACTAACTTACAAATAAGGAAATGTGGTGTATATGATTAGGAATAAATCCAGAAATGACTTCAGGAAAAAAAAATTTTTTTATTTAGTTTTTTTGAGACAGCGCTTCACTTTGTAGCCCTGGCTGGCCTGGAACTAACAAACATCCACAAGCCTCTGCCTCCAATGTGCTAGGATTAAAGGTGTGTACCACCATGACCAGCTTTATTATTTTTTAAGATTTATTTTTATTCCGTGTGTGTGTTCGTGCCTGTGCACCTGAATGTGCGTGCTTCAGAAGGCCAGAGAGGGCATCGGACGCCCCTGGAGCAGGCGTGTCCAGTGGGGCTGAGTTGTCTGATACACATACCCATACACATACTTTGCAAGTGCAGCACAAGCTCTTGCTGAGCCACCTGTCAAGCGTCTGCAATTCAAACATTTTAATTGGTAAAATTTAAATGGATTCTTAGGCTTCCTATGCCATAGATTTATATAAATATCATCAAAATCTAATACAAATACTTGTTTTGAAGTCTGCAGTACGAGGGAAGGAATCCAATCCTACTTTTCTTAAACCATCAGGCACCAATGTCAGCCTTTTTCTACTACAATTTAATCTAGAAATCTTCATCTCATCCCTTTTCCCATAATGGCTGTACCCCAGATCATCCCCAGATCATCACACACAGCCAGGGAATGTTCTACCACTAAACTATACCATTAGCCATTACATCTTGCATTTATAGCGGAGCTGTTTCCAACACTGTACACTGTTTTATTCACCTCTAAATTTATTTTTATAGTTTTATTATACCAAGTAGCTAAGCTTGCTACTCTTATTTTTTTTTAGTATGTTTTGCTGTACATCCAGGTGTGTGTGGGTTTTTTTTTTTTTTTTTGGGGTGGGTGTTTCGAGACAGGGTTTCTCTGTATAGTTTCGGTGCCTGTTCTGGATCTTGCTCTGTAGACCAGGCTAGCCTCGAACTCACAGAGCTCTGCCTCCTGAGTGCTGGGATTAAAGGCATGTGCCACCACCACCTGGCTCTCCAGGTGTATTTTAACATTTATTTTTTTTTTTTTAAATGTATAAGGAGTTCTGCCTGCATGTGTGTACCACGCACGTGCAGTGTCCACGGAGGCCAGAAGAGGAAGTTGGATCCCTGAGACTGGAGTTACACATGATTATGAGCCTCCACATGGGTGTTGAGAATCAAACCTGGGTCCTCTGAAAACAGCAGCAAGTGCTCTTAAACCCTGAGCCACCTTTCTAATAGCTATTTATTCTTTCTTTCTTTTTATAGTTTATTTAACTTTATTTTATGTGCATTGGTGTCAGATTCCCTGAGGCTGAAGTTACAGACAGTTGCGAGCTGGAAGAGCAGTCAGAGCTCTTAACCCTTGAGCTATCTCTCCAGCCCCTCTTTGTTTTTTTAAAGACAGAGTTCCACGACGTAGCCCTGGCTACCTGGAACTCACAGGGATCTGCCTGCTTCTGCCTCCAAACTGCTAAGATTAAAGTTATGAGCCACCATACTCAGCAAAATTTCACAAGCAAAAATCCCATTTTATAATTCAGGAAATTAAGGGTTATATTTTATTAGAAAGATCTCTAACAAAATATAGCAAACAACAAAGTCACAAGTATACATTTATATTGAATTAGAAAAGTCCGAAACAAAATAACAAAATATAAATATTGTCATTTGTGGGTAGCAAGATTATGGGTTTTTTTTTTTTTTGGGGGGGGGGGGTTTCGAGACAGGGTTTCTCTATGTAGTTTTGGTGCCTGTCCTGGATCTCGCTCTGTAGGTGGCCTCGAACTCAGAGAGAGATCTGCCTGGCTCTGCCTCCCGAGTGCTGGGATTAAAGGTGTGCGCCACTGCCGCTCGGCCTATGGTTTTGTTTTATTCCTTATACTTCTATTTACAAGTCATTTACAGAAAATCTTTAAAGTATTTAAAACTTGAAACACAACCGATATATTTAAATTTTTATTTTTAATTACGTTTGTGTGTGTATGTGTGTTGAAAAGCTTAATTAAATCCTCCGGCAGTGGGCTGGAGAGATGGCTCAGAGGTTAAGAACACTGGCTGTTTTTCCAGAGGTCCTGAGTTCAATTCCCAGCACCCACATGGTGGCTCACAACCATCTGTAATGAGATCTGGCTCCCTCTACTGGCCTGCAGGGATACATGCAAACAGAACATTGTATACATAATAAATAAATAAATCTTTAAAAAAAAAAAAAAAATTCCTCCGGCAGTAACACTGCTGCCACCGATGTAATAAGTCAGATCAGGCCGAATTAGTAAATCCAGGTTCAATCTGAGCAGAGCATTCCTGGGTGGTCCCGGGGGAAGAGAAGAAGCCATGAGAGGGAACCATGAGGGGAGAAGTCTTCAGGAGGACCTTAAATACCCTGTGGGGGTAGAGCTGCTGTGTGGCGGGCTTTCTCAGCGGCAGGGTTTGGAGAAGGCAGCTCCAGGAGATACTCTCCAGCTCCACACTTACTAAGTCAGCCAGCATGAACAACACTGCTACAATTACATACAGGATCACGCTTATTAGTGCTGGCTTGATTCTCATCTTCACTGGCTTTGCCCTGCACTGTTCCACGTCATGAAGAAGCCTGCACTCCTGGATGGAAAGGAATGGCCCGTCACACTGACTGCAGCAGTGGACACAGCAGACACAGGACTCTGTGACTCAGATTATGAGACTATCTGGTAGAAGAACAGACATTTTCAAAATGACAACAGGATCCCTTAAGCTTATTAAAATGCTAATCTCCAGGCTCCAGGGTTTCTAATCTTCCAGATCTCAATTATGCCCTGCATTTTCAGAAGCATTACAAGATGGTTCTTTTGTGATGATCCAGAGATAGAGGGCCCACATGTGTGAGGTGTTAGGCAAGACTCAACAGCATGCATATCAACAGTTTCTTTAGATGAGTTTTCAAATTTACCTAGCATAGTTCAACTTTCAGTGATGAGTCTAGGACAAATCTGATAAACTTTGTAAACAAATGTCAAACACAGAAAATGCTCATCATTTCAATTCCAATGTGTAGAAAGTTTACAAAGTAAAAATACGTAGAAGCCATTCAGCAAAACATTTATTGCAATAGAGTAACTAGGGGGGAAAAAAAATCCCTGAACTAGGGAAGTATGTTGGCACACACCTATAACCCCAGCACTCAGAAGGCCAAGGAAAGAATATACTGAATTAGAGGCTAGCCTAAGATAAGGAGTGGAATCCCTGTCTCAAAAACAAAATTTAAAGAGTCAAAACCAATGATACATGCTGTTTATAAATCTTCAGAACACAGCAAAAACTGCTAGAGTTTAGAATGCAAGTACTTGACAGGCAGAACAGCTTACCTTGGGCTAGCTGTGGTTTTACAGATCTTGTATCCTGTGTGAAGGCAGAACCAACTGTGCTGCTCTGGGATAAGGTACTGCTATTTGATGCTTCTGTTCCAAAGGATGTCAAGGAGCTCCCAGCTTGAAAAGATGAAAAACAAACAAAATAAACAAACAAAACAGCATTTTACTGATTGTCTGGGTACCCAACCCATACTTATAAAAATTACTGCTGGGCGGTGGTGGCGCACACCTTTAATCCCAGCACTTGGGAGGCAGAGGCAGGCGATCTCTGTGAGTTCAAGGCTAGCCTGGTCTCCAAAGCGAGTTCCAGGAAAGGCGCAAAGCTACACAGAGAAACCCTGTCTCGAAAAACCAACCAACCAACCAACCAACCAACCAACCAACCAACCAACCAACC
>CABHPR010143421.1:0-10258 GCA_902168415.1 Peromyscus melanophrys | reverse complement strand
ACCAACCAACCAACCAACCAACCAACCAACCAACCAACCAACCAACCCCAAAACAATCCCTATCTCATCTCTCATTTGTATACCTCTATGATGGTAGTCAGAATAAGCTCTTACTTAATACAAATATAGTCCCACCATTATAGCATTTGGAACCTTCTAATTAATGCTTCCCAATGTCAACCAACTACTACCTCAGTTTATAAAGCCCTCATTACCTGCCCCACTTCTCACATCACTTTGTGTATTTGAACCTATGTAATCTGCTCATTTCCAGGGTGCACTCCAGTTCTCTCAAATATTTCTACACTTTAGTCATGGTGTTTAAGACACTTTGCAGCTCCCCAGACTCCTGATTTGATGAATTCTACTCTTCAAATCCCCTTAAAATGGGCCACCAGAACGCAGCAGCACCTCACACATGGAGTATTCTCACCCAAGGCACATTCCAGTTAGGCTTCCGCTCTAGGCAGCTCTGGAAGAGATGAAACATCACCCCACAAACATAAGCTACTCTGAGGGTGTGTACTCCTATCACCGGGCCTGTTGCCTGCTGGAGTGCTGATTCAACGGTAGCAAGTCTGGACCTTCTACTCTTGTCACCGTGCCCCCTGCTCCTCGACTTCATCCTGCTACTGGTTCATGTCTGTAGCCCTCAAACACTCTATCATCACTGTCACTATTATTAGTGACAAAGTCTTATTATGTAGGCCAGGCTAGTTCCAAATTCAAAGTCTTCCCGCCTCAGCTTTCTAGGTACCGGGGGTCTTAGCTAGGGTTTCTACTGTTGAGATGAAACACCACGACCAAAGAGCAAGTTGGGGAGGAAAGGGTTTATTAGGCTCACACTTCAGCAATGCTGTTCTTCACTGAAGGAAGTCAGGACAGAAACTCAAAACAAGGCAGGATCCCAAAGGCAGGAGCTGATGCAGAGGCCATGGAAGGGAGCTGCTTACTGGCTTGCTTCCCACCTTCTTGTAGAACCCAGGACCAGCAGCCCAGGGATGGTACCACCCACCATGGGCTGGGCCCTCCATTGATCACTAAATGAGAAAATGCCTTATGGCTGGATCTCATGGAGGCATTTCCTCAGCTGAGGCTCCTTCCTCGGATGACTCTACAGCTTGTGTCAAGTTGACACACAAAACCACCCAGTACATGGGGTAATAGGCATGAGACTCAACTGCCTCCCAATTCACTTTTTATCCAAGGCTTAAGAAGGGTCAATCAAGGTTTGCATTATTTATGGAGATATTCAGCTACTACAACATTATATGTTAAAATGGTGGTCTTCTTTCCACTGAGCTGTACTAGGAGCTTCATGGGAAAAGTAAAAATCAGTATTTGGGTATATCTACTTCTATTCTCTATTTTTCATTTATCCATATTTGTCTATCTTTATGGCAGTAATTCAAAGCTCTAATTATTCTATCTTTGAAACAGTCTTGATGTTGGGCCGTATAAACCTCAAACTTCTATTTTAAAAAGACTGATGGGCTTTTGACTCGAATCTGAATCAATTCAGGAGAGCGTGTCGTCATAACGTTCTGACTCTCAATCCATAAGCATGGATTAGCTGTTTATGTAGCACTTTAGTCTCTCAGCAGTTCTGTGGTTCTCTGTAGAGCAGGGTTACCTCAACTTCAGCATTCATTACATTCTGGGTCAGACAATGCTTGCTACTAGGAGTTGTCCCGAGAATGGACCCCAACATTTTGCCCGAGGCCAACCCAGGGCCCAGCGGTCGATCCTGCGGAAACCCAACAACTTGGAGGTGTTGGTGAGATTGCCCTACTGATCAACCTGCTCAGCTGAGATCCATTCAGGAAAGGTTTCAGAAGGAGTTGTCCCAGCACCCCAGACTCTATCTATCCAATACATACCAATACAGCCCTAGTTTTAAAAGCCAAAACTGACTCAGCCCTTCACTGCCAAATGTCCCTTGGAGAACGTGGGCAATTTAGTTTCTCTCCAGTGAAAAAACTGCCACAGAAGTTTTAAGGTATCTCATTCCTGGGTATGTGGTGTAATTGTTTTTTAATTATTTTTATACATGTGCATTGGTGTTTTGCCTGCACAAGTGTATGTGTGTAAGGGTGTTGGATCCTCTAGAACTGGAGTTACAGACAGTTGTGAGCTGCCATGTGGGTGCTGGGAATTGAACCCAGGTCCTCTGGAAGAGCAGCTAGTGCTCTTAACCGCTGAGCCATCTCTCCAGCCCCAGGTATAAGGTGTTATTGGTACTATTACTCTAAGTAGTGTTGCATTACTATTCAATACTCTGTTCAGATAAGGTGCCAGCAAATGTGTTCTGCAAGTGGTCTTTGTGATTTCATCTTTGATCTGTTACTAATCAACCACTTTGCACCATTTCTAATTATGTAGTTTCTCAAATTATCTTTTTTAATTCCACATTCATTTTTGTCGCTTAAAAAGATAACATATATGCGTCCAATTCTTTTGGATATTAATGTAACTTGTCTGTGGCCCCTGATTAGGATTGCCGAAGAATCGATTTCTACTTGCAGAGAATCAACATTCTGCAACTGTTATGTCTCTAAAAGCTAACACACATTTAGGACTGTGTGTGTGTGTGTGTGTGTGTATTTTCTCAACTGTGTAGCTCAGGCTGTGCTGGAACTTACTATGTAGACCAGGCTGGATTCAATCTCACAGACAGGTATCTGCCTGGCTCTGCCTTCCAGGTGCTGGGATTAAAGGTGTGTGCCACCAGCCTGGCCACATGTGGGATTGTTATAGCATTCTAATTAACTGACCACTGTATCATTATAAAGAGTCCAACAGCAGATATGCCCTTTATGTGCTTTGTTATCAGTATGTATGACAGTTCTTTTTTATTGTCTTGGTGCCTTTTTTCTGTTCTTCGTAATTAAAAATTAATCTATACAGGCAACTGGAGAGACGGCTCAGCAGTTGAGAGCACATATTACTCTTGTACAGGACCTGAACTGAGTTCCCAGCACCCATGTCAAGTGGTTCACAACTGCCTGTCATTCTAGTTCTGGGGAATTCAGTGTACTTTTCTGGACACCCCCACCCCTTTCAAATAGAATAAATCTTTAAAATACTATTTCTATTTAACTCCAGAGACCCAAGAGAACCATCAAACAGTTGGTTGACTAACCAACTAACATGCGAGCATCTGTCTATTTGGTCAATATTCTGCCATTCTGCAGGTAAGAGTACTGAACATCAGCATACCATGACACACCAGCAAACCTGTCTTAAATTATTCCTGTTGAACTCATCACCTGGTGTAAACAATGGGAGGAGGGGATCTAATTATGCCCGTGTTCTTTATTTTAACCTTTGCTGTACAATTAATTAAATTAATTAAAATAAGCAGTCAGGGACTGGGGGTGTAGCTTAATTATATAGTGCTTGTCCTAAAAGTATGAGGCCTGGTAAAGGCAGAATTGATGGTTAATTTATATTACTCACATTTCTACAACTTCCTTTTTCTGCCCTAGCAATACACTCCTATTGTCCACTCTTTAATGCCAACATGGACATACTGTTTTGATGTTTTACTTATTCGGAGATAACTTAAGTTTTTTCTGAGGATCTACAAATTAAGGTCAATAATTTTCATTTCTATATAAACAATCTTGCAAAGATGATTTCAGCATCAGCTTACAAACCAGTGCTTACATAGTATATTATGTTTTCATTGTATCTATTTCCTCATGTTTTGGCAAAAGTACGTTGAGTTTCTGCCAAACTGATAGCAAAAAAAGGGTATCTCAGTGTGATTTATTTATTTTTGGAAGCAGGGTTTCAGTCTCATTTATCCCAAGCTAGGCTCAAACCTTCCACATCTAGATCTTCTGCCTCCGAGTTAGAGAGATAGCTCAGCAGTTAGGAGTACTTACTGCTCATATAGAGGTCCTAGGTTCCTAGCACTCATAGTCCCATGTGATGCTTGTCATGATGCCATGGACTCCTGCATACATGTGGCACACATAAATGCACCCGAACAGGTGTGTGCACACATGCACACACACAATAAATTTAAAAACCAACCAATCAATATTTAGACCCTCTGCCTCCAACTCAGTGTTGGGATCACAAGTATGGCCCTCACATCCGGTTCACTGTGGTGTTAGCATCAAACCCAGGGCCTCCTACATGCTATGCAAGCACTCTATTAACTGAGCTGCAGCCTGAGACTCTTGCTTTGTATCATTTTTTATTGTAAGCAAGAACAAAGCACCTTTTCACATGTTTATGGGACATTTGTATTTATGTTTTGGAAACAAGGTTTCTCTGTGCAGCTCTGGCTGTCCTGGAACTGGCTTTGTAGACCAGGCTGGCCTTGAACTCAGAAATCTGCCTGCGGGATTAAAGGTGGGTGCTACCATACCTGGCTTGCATTTGTTTGTTTTTTAATATGTATGTGTATGAGACACTTGTACATGTGTATACAAGTATGTGTCAAGGCCAGAGGTCAACATCGGGTGTCTTCCTCAGTTGCTCCTCATCTCTGTTGAGGCAGGGTCTCTCACTGAACCTGGAGTTCACCATTCATCCAGACTGGCTGGCCAGTGAGTTCATCTCTGCCCCTGTCCTCTCTACCCATCTCAACAGCTGTGTTTGGCTTTTATATAAGTAATGGAGATCTGAATTTGGGTCTTTATGGGCTAAGTCAACTTTCCAGCCCTAGACATTTGTGTTTCTTATAATGAGTTCCAAACCCTTACTTGATTGTGTTGAGCTGCTCATCTTCTCCACTACTTCTAGAAGCTCTCATTTAAGAAATTAAATAATGTAATACATTGGACTCAATAGCAAATAAAACTATTATGAAGGAATAGTAATACTATAGACAGCACCAAATTTAAGACAGGTTGACTACAATGACTATTTTACAGTAATAGGAAAGCATGTTTATTCAGTAGAAATTATTCTTTAAATTGTTTCATAGGCTAGCAATATGAAATAAGATAGTCGTCTATGATCCTGGACAGCAGCAAGCTATAGCTCTTGGTCAGCCATGTGGTCAGGAGCAAACAGCCCCCATTCTACCATGTGCTGTGCAGCCAGGCCAACTTTTTTTTTTTTTTTTTAAAGATACTTCGGGTTTTCACACCCCACCATGTCTGCAAATACCGTCTGTATTCATACATGAGATTCTATACTTCATGAAAAGTGGATTTAATGCTAGATTAAATTTTTTTAACTGTGGACTAATGTGCTACTTGGAGCTAATATGTTTGGTGGGTTAAATGTTTGCTTCTTTATTTATTAAATGTGTATGTACCTAAGAGTATGTGCACACGTGTGTGCAAGAACTCTAGGAGGCCAGAAGAGAGCACTGAATCTCCTGAAACTGGAGTTACAGAATGGTTGTGAGTCACTATGCAGGGTGCTAGGTATGGGTAAGGATCTTGTGCAAGAACAGTTAAGTATTCTTAACTGCTGAGGCATCTTTCCAGCTCCTTAAACGCATTTTGAGCGTTTACTATGACCAATGTTAGAGTGTAAGTTTTTTTTTTTTTTTTTTGAGACAGGGTTGCATGTATTCTAGGCTAGCCTCACACTTGCTATGTTTCTGAGAATGACCTTGAACTTCTGATCCTCCTGCCTTCCTTTCCTAAGTACTAGGATTATAAAATGCACCACCACGCCCAACTTACAACATAAGTACTTATAATCATAAAACAAAGATTAAACAACATTTTGGCAAGTTTTTTATACCTTTATAGTTAAGAAATTGAGACCAAAAAAAAAGTCACCACATACCAACACCAACGGTGCCAAACTGCTGCCCAACCAATGTGCTTGGACTGAACTGACTGTATGCTGGCATCCTGCCAAAAGGTCCATAGGAACCCACCGACTGGAATGAAGAAGATGACGAACCTAGTGAGGACTGAAAGAAAACCATAGGTTACTTACTGTAAGTTCTAAGCAACATGCATATAATGGAGACAGATTTTTCTACGCTTTTTAAAAACATGCTAAGTTTAACTGTTAGACAAAAAAGGCAATCACAATGACTTACAGGATATTCTTAATATTACAACAATCAACAACCTCATTTTCACATTTGTCTATTTGTGAACTGCCACGTGGGTGCTGGGAATGAACTCGGGACCTCTGCAAGGGCAGTCAGTGCTCTTAATTGCTGAGCTATCTCTCTGTCCAATGTCTACATACCAGTCACATTTAATGCTATTTAGAAACACTTTCTCTATGATAAATTCCTCTTCTGAGTTTAGTTTTATAACAGATTTAGGAAATATATGAACAGTGACTTCAGTTCACTGTTAACTGTAACAGTGAATAACAGTTATAAAGTAACTGCTTATAGAAAAATTACTTGCTGGGTGTGGTGGTGCATACATTTAATCCCAGCACTCAGGAGGCAGAGATAGGTGGATCTCTGCAAGTTTGAGGTCAGCCTGATCTACACAGTGAATTCCAGGACAGCCAGAGCTATGAGAGACCTGGGTCCCTCACCCCTCAGGAAAAAAAAAAGAAAAAAATCACTTTCAGTAAATGGGTTTTTAGTCTGATGCTGACTAAAAGAACTCTCATTTATAATTTTTCTTTATTATTTTTTACATCCATTCATTTGTTTAGTGTGTATTATTCATGCATTCATGCATAGGTCAGAGGACAACTTGCCGAGGACCTTCTCTCCTCCACTCTGTGGGTTCTGAGGATTGGACTCAGGTCATCAGGCTTGGTTCCAAGTGTCTTTAGCAAGTGGGCCATCTCTCCAGATCCATCTTATTTTCAATCACCTGAGGCCCACCGCTGAATTCACAGAAAGGGATGCAGAAACAAATACCCTACACCAAGTTGTTTATGTTTTAACATTACTAGATTAAGTCAAGTAACTTTTTATAATAAACTGCAATATGATGGTTTATCTAGTCAACCTAATTAGGAGATCAGTAAATCATACTTTGGGTATATCTGTGAACGCTTTCTCCAGAGCTGAATGACTAAGGGAAGTAAACTGTCCTGAATATGGGCGCTGCCCATAGGTTTCAAATCCAGATGGAACAAAAGAGAATGAAGGAGAGATGCCCTGTTCCACTGACATGCTTTCCCTGCTTCTTGGCCACCATGAGGTGAACAGCCTCTGCCATATATTCCTGTTGCCATGACAATGTCTTTTCCCTCAGACCCCAAACAACAGATTTAACAAAGTGGATTAAGGGTTCTGAAACTGTAAGCCAAGATAAAATCTTTCCTTCTTTTAAGGTATTTTTCTGGGTAATACATTTATCTTAACTTACTAAATGAAAATAAATATGTACTGTAATACATATATATTGTTAACTAATCTTATAAAACATTCTACAATACAAATATGAATTGCACTGAAGACTACAGGGCTATAAGCTAATTTATGGCAAAACCTTAAAATTTCTTTAAAAACATTTATTGTGTGTAGGAGGGAAGGGGTTGGCCTGGCATGCATATAGAGGACCAGAGGATAACTTGTGGGAGTCAGTTCTCTTCTACCTTGTTGGTCAGGAGGGCAGAACTCAGGTCATCAGGCTCGGTGCCACGAACCTTTTTTTACTAAGCTATCTTGCTAGTTTAGACCTTACCTTTTGTTCTCTGCTAGTATCAGTACATGCTGGGTATTCAAAACACATGGTTGCACGAGTGAATAAAAACAAGCCAAGTTTAGACTTATGGTTAGAAGAAGTCATACCATTCTGCCTTGTTCGCCTGTGTTTTTCTGTTTCCACAGCGCTGATTACTCAAAGTAACTAGGAACTGAGTGATATATGCAGAAGACACTAAATAAGGTTCAGCGGTGCTGGTGTGGGGAGCCACCTCTACTACAGCATTGTCTTCTTTCTCAACCTAAACAACGCATGTTTTCTTAGGGCTACTTCAGACTCTGTTGCCCCAAAATAAAAATTAAAAAAGGGAGACAAAAATCTAGTTTTTTCTGCAAGGATGAAAGTTCCAGTTTCTTAATCAAAAAGCTTCTTTTATATTCAGAAAAAAATAGCATCAAGGTACTTTCCTTAATAGTTATTAATAACTGTTTGTTTCATATTTTCTCCCCACCTTGTCTTTGCAGCCCTGGCACTGGAGATCAGAAGCAGGACTTTGTAATATGCTAGGCAAGCACTCTACTGAGTTATGTTCTTTGCCTCATTTCACTTAGATCGGTTTGGTAGATATTTTCCTTTAACAGAAGAAAAAATCTTAGGAAAGATAGGTCCCCCCCCCCCCCAAAAAAAGATCTATTTATTATGTATACAGCATTCTGCCTACATGTGTTACATACCAGAAGAGGGCATCAGATCTCACTATAGATGGTTGTGAGCCACCATGTGGGTGCTGGGAATTGAACTCAGGACCTCTGGAAGAGCAGCCAGTGCTCTCAACTTCTAAGCCATCTCTCCAGCACAGGAAAGATAAATATTTTAAGAGTAATTTCTGGAAAACTAAAATTTTCCCATATGTGACTTGTTGAAAAGCCAACAAATACATTTGAAATGACAGACTTATGACAGGAAAAAAGATTACAAATAAGATGAATTCAAGAGAAAAACCATTAGAAGACTATAATCCTCCTCCCCTGACCCCTCTCCCACTTTTGTTTGCTTATTTTTTGTTTTTAGTAAGATCTGTAGCCTAGTCTGGCCTCAAGCTCATATGTAGTGGAGAAAAATCCTCCATCTCCTGATGTGCTCACCACGGTCATGGCCACCTCTGAAGTGCTGGGACTGCAGGTGTGGGCAATATTGCCCAGCGGGTGCATACATCTTTAATAAAATATGCAAAGATTCAATTCTAAGAATATTTAAAAGCTAACGTTTAACTTGAAACCTTAAAAAAATTTATGTTAAAATCCTTCTGTGCTGTGGTATCTCATTATATACCATTGCATACTGGATAATACATACTATGATTTAGCACCCCCCATTTAAGCTGGTTATTTTATCCCAGAGTAGCCATTATCACCCTGGTTTGTAATATGAACCATTATCCGAATAGTGTAGAGGCATGGGTCCAAGATTCTGGAGTCTTATTACCTAGATCCATTCAAACTGCAGTTCCTTTTCAATTTCCTCACTTAAAAAAAGCAAAAAAATTATGGGTATCAAGCTGAAAGAGTACCACGAGGACCAACTTAAGTGCAGTGTTTGTGCTCTGTATTAAAAAAGTCTTATGCAGTTAACTTTCGATGTCAGCCATCATAACAATGTAGTAATGTTGAAACTAGAAACTACTGTAAAATTTAAATTCTTCAGCTATTATAAGTTTCAACTTATGATCCCCAAAGAAACCTATAGAAGAACATTATCTAAGTAATTTTATACATCCAAGTAACTTCTAACTAGTTAGTAAGCTACATGAAAGTTCAACGGGAAAGGAAAAAGCCAAGGGTAACCCGGTATAACTGTACCACTCAAAGGCAATTTACTATAAGTTACCTGAACAATAGCTGGGTCCTGAGGCAAAGAGCACTGTGGCTTTGGTGGCTCACAAACAGTGAGGTCTTTGATATCACTCCCCCGGAATATAATATACTCAAAGACTTCATCTCGAGGTGGTATTGGACGGTCTGTTGGTCTGTCTTCTGTACCAAAGGATCGAACTGGTGAAAAAATAGAGGACATGAGATGAATGTTTGCTACTCACCATATTAAGGCAGGGCCTAAGGATTCTGTTACAAACACCAAGCATCGTTCTCAAATTCATTCATAAGAAAGCACTTATTAATATATAGTCAAACATTTTTAGAAGAGGGAAATAGAACACATTTTGCTAAAAGCAGAACATATTCCATTTAAAAGCCCAGAGTTAAGAGGCTGTGTTCTCACAATTTTACTCCTATCTTTGGTGGCTGTTTGTGACAAGATGTGAAAATGTCTTTTTTCCCATTGCTTTTTTATTTTTAGTGTTTTCATTCAGCAAATAAAGATCTGACAACTTACATCATAGTTCTTGGTTGGGAAGGGATGGCAACAACATTTTTGCAGTCCACTAAATCCAAAGTTTAAGTTTTGAGGCAAAGAGAAGCCAATGAAGGTAACATTTCTTTGGCGAACAGTAAGTCTTCCAGACGCTAAGTTTCCATGGGCAAGATTAAAATGTCCATCACCAAAAATAGCTGCTATATACTAACTCTCAGTATTTAACATCAAAGATGGAATTAATCAAAGTTAACCTGTAGATTACATGCAATATAAGCTGGCTATAAATGAACTCCACTGAATTACATTCTGAGAACATTTTAAGCCACTCTTGAGTCTCT
>CABHPR010143420.1:51721-80521 GCA_902168415.1 Peromyscus melanophrys | reverse complement strand
TGTTCAAAGACATCTGTGAATACACCAAGGAAAGCGTGTGTCAAGCTGACTGAGCCAGCACTTTCGAGAAACCAGGACATGGCATCACCTCATCTGGGACAGCACGTCCAACAGGACGTCATCTTGAACTCTGGAATGGATGCCTCAGCATCTATTTGACTTCTTGGAGCTCAGAACCCTGAGAATTTTCAAGAATGAATTCCTCCATCAGGATACATAAATCAGACACGATTGTGAAGACCTACTGGTCTTAGGATTTAAAAATTCATAGACTATTGAGATGCCAAGAGGAGAAAAGGTAAGCTGTGGGATGAAACCAAATATATGAGAAAGTAAAAAATTGATTTTTATAAGAACATTGATTAAAAGGAGCTTATCAGGGTAGATGCATTTACAAATGAAAGCCATCCTGGGATGCTTCCCGAAGGCCAGCTTCAGGTGAGGAGAGCTTTCATCTCCCACTGCACAGACTGCCCTTACTAGCTTTACTTTTACATTTGCTTGCTAGTGCTTTTAGCTAAAGAGAGGTGGTGAGAGCAGCTTGATTTGGAGTTAAAATGTCTAGCTGTGGTTTGGTTAATGACCACTTACACTCATGTGGGTTAGCAGGGGAGGGTCCAGCTTTAGTCTCTTGAACATTGGGGGTGGGGCGCTGACATAAATGGGCAAAGGCCAGATGTCAATCATCTGCTCTGTGTCCTCCATTTTCTTAGCTCTGGACCTTACCAATCTTCGTGGCATGCCTTGTTCTTTTACTACTTTTCTCAATAGTTGTGGAGCTTGGGGCAGGAAGGAGACAAGAGAAGGTATGGGTGAGAGTAATCAAAATGTATTATATACATGCATGAATTTAATAAAGAATAAATATGATTTTAAAAAACAAACTTTCAAATTATATTTCCAAAACCTGAGAATTCAAAGGTGTAACTTCATACACAAACACACACACACACACACACAGAGACAGAGAGAGAGAGAGTTTTTTTGGTCCATTTAAGATAAAGAGAATATAGATTGAGTACACAATCCCTAACATCAGAAAGTAAATTAGATTACAGAGCAGAAATGTCCACAATTTTCCAGATTATTTTACAGCATAATTGCTATCTACATTGTATTCACTGAACTTAAGAAGTCTCAGAGAGTGGATTTGAACATCTAGGTTTGGCTGATACACAGCAGAAATAAGAACAAGAAATGATGGGTTGGATAAGATGTAGGAAGTGATCCACAGCGTAGTTCTCACTCCCATTTTTTAGATCAGGGGAATGTGTATATACTCTGCAATGAAAAGACACCAGATCAAAAGGTGCCTGGGGAACACCCCACCACCACCAAGGGAAACCTCGGGAAATGGAATCGCAGCGTGATATTTTTCTCTTTTCTTTCCAGCTGCCATTTACTACTCAACTAAGAATATAAAAGTGACTTGAAATAATTAAAAATAGACATGCTTCAGAAAAAGTAAATGTGACACAATGATTGGGTGTGTTGAAAACGGGCATTCTTGGGACGTAACCTAGAAGCAGAAATCCTTCTGTAAAGGTCAGCCCCATTCCTTTATGTGAGAAACTCTCAACAGAAAAGAGGGGTGACCCTAAACACTTCAAAAGATTGGAACTCTAAAAGAAGAATTGTTTTTAGAAGTATGAATGCTTGCATCTCCATGGTTTTCATTCTATGCTATTTATTTCATAATAATACCTCTAACTTCTTTATTTAAGAAAAATGTAGGCCTGTAAAGATGGGCCAGTGGTTAAGAGCACTTGCTACTCTTCCAGAGGACCTGGATTTGATTCCCAGCACCCACATAACAGCTTGAAACTGTCTATAACTCCAGTCTCAAGGTTTCTGACACCATCTTCTGGCCTCTTCCAGCACCATGCACACAGAAGAAGCACAAAAATACATGAAGGCAAAACACCCATACACATAAAATAAAATTAAAAATAAATAAATAGCAATTTAAAAAGAAAGAAAACAATGACACTTTAGATTTAAGGATTTAGATACATTCCAGAAACACTTTGGACAGCTAATATATGAATAAAAGAATCTTGGTGATAGAAGAATTAACAAGATGAAACTAACTGATAAATTGTATTGTATTCAGGAGTGAAAACTATGGAGTTCTCAGACATGATGAATGCAAAGGGTATTTTGTTTGAAGGGATGTATTTCATCAAGACATAACCTAGACAGAGTCCAAAACACAGCAGGCACTCAAAACAAATTTTAAGCTAATAAGTAAATCAGACAAAGATGTTTGCAACCATGCACATAAATGGACTGACTACCCTATTCCATAAGTCTTGAAATATAATTAATTCCCTGCAAATAGTATTCAAATCAGTATCCCCCCAAATGCATCACATTCATCAAATGCTATGTTGGTGAAATTTGATGTTGGAAACACTGCTTCTGTAAAATAGATCTGCTGAAACATGTAAAACACACTGTTAAAAGCTCAGGTTCTGGGTACTTTTGTGCCAACAAAGGGGCGGTGGCCCAGTGCAGAGAAGCTGACTGCCTGCTATCTTCACATCTGAATTAAATTATATTTTCCCTGGTTTCAGATGAATGAACACATTTCCACAGTGGCACTGAGCCAGGAGGGTAATGCACCTGGAATATGTTAATTTCCTTAATGACCTCACAGTCTTTCCCTAATGGGCTAATCATATCCAGACAAGAAGATTATCATGATTCTTACATTTAGGAAGAGAGCAGCCTATGCTTACTTAATTACCACTGAGAGTCCTATCCTGGCATCACTTTAGGTCCAAATTTCGTATCAATGTGCTTCCCCCCCACCCCACCCCCGACTTCTCGTTGTTCTGTATATTCTTATACTATCTAATCATCAGCTAGGTTGGACATACATTCCTTAAGCAACCTTTAAAATTGTATGTCATTATTTAAAATGCTGGAGAAAAATGCCTTTAAGCATATTCAGTAATTCCAGTCAAGCCAAGGATGCCACATGTTTTATGTTATAATATGGATATAATTTTACATGTAGAATATGAGGAGTACATAGATTCAACTGTTTATCCCCAGCCTCTGTAGTTCATCCCTCTCCTGTGCAATCTTATACTTAGCCTAACCAGAATACATTCAAAAACTCAACTCATGTTTTGTTCCATTTGAACCACCAAATGTTACTTGCCAGCAAAACCCCAGAACAGATTAGAATTTGTTATACCTAATGCAGTGAATAAAGAGAATAGTCTCTGCTTTCTTTGCACCTAACATACTTTATACTAACATAAATAAGCAATTAATACATAGTTATATTCCCTGGGGTCATAATTACTTGACATCTACATGTAAATAAAAGAACCTTAACTTAATTTAGGATTATAATTTCATAGATTTATTCATCTTGAAACTTAAGCTGTACGTACATGCAAATTAAATTTTATGTCAACTATTTATAAAACTGCTTATAATTGCTTCAGGATACAACTCAGTCAAATGAAAGCACATTATTTAGGGGGAAATGATAACCAAAAAATGTGACTACAAACATATACGTCCCTAAAATGCTCATAATTCCTGGAAAACTTGTTTTGTTTTCAGTTTGTACACTGGGAACTGAGGCTTAGGAACATCATTGTCAATGCAGAGTTCTGACATAGCTGCTGTGTTTCTAGGAATGAAGTCAGCTTTGGGAAGTGAAGAGGCAGCAAGGAGTCCAGAAGCATCTGGCCAGTGTGAGGAGCCCGGAGAGACCAACACTCAGGGACATGCAGGTCATTGCACCTGAGTCGCCAACATACCACTATGTCCTAAGATAAACTCCAAGATGTCTGGCTGGTCCCCTGCCTTACCGAGCTCTCACGTTTTTCTCCTTTGGCTTTGGTAGATACCAGAATTAACTTTATGAGAAAAAGCACCCCAGAGAAAAGATATGAGGAAGGCAGTGGGCAGGGTTCTACCTCTTCTAACAGGACAGGCTGTTGGGGACTGAGACGACGCTCAGCCATTGAGAATCAGAGTTCAGTTCCCAGCACCCAAATCTGGCAACTCACATCTGCCTGATATTCTAGTTCCAGGAGATCCAGCACCCTCTTCTGGCCTCCAAAAGTGTTGCACACTTATGCATCAACCCCCCCCCACACACACACACACAAAATATGGGATTATGTTAGACCTTCTTATTCATTAGTGAATACAGCTCCATTAGTAGTTGGTAACCTTGGAGAAACAATCCAATGCTGTTGTCAAAACAATTACATCAGATAAGTCAAGTAGCTCCTTGGAAGACACAGTGTTCCTCAATGTGGCAGTGTGGACAGGATGGATTGTGTTAGCATGCCTGAACCACAGACTGACTGTCAAAAGCCAACTTAAACACTTAGAGTTGGTCTCTAATTCAGTCACACCATTTATCCAGAAATTAGGATAGATAAGAACATGAGAGGTTACATCTCTGCTTGAGAGTGTGGTGTACTGTCAGCCGGATAAATCTTTTCTGCCTGCTGCTACCTGAATAACCAGTCAGAGGCTTAATATTAATTACAAACTGGTCTATGGTTCAGGCTGCTAGCTAGCTAGCTCTTTCATCTTAAATTAACCCGTTTCTACTTACCTATGTTTTGCCACGTGGCCGTGATGTTACCAGTCTGTTGGCATATTGCCCCTTGGGCGGCAGGCTGGCGTCTGCCCTGACTCTGCCTTTCTTCTCCCTGTATCTTTGCTTGGACTTCCCACCTGGCTATAACCTGTCTTGCCATAGGCCAGAGCAGCTTCTTTATTAACCAATGGTAGCAACACATATTCACAGCATACAGAAAGACCATCCCAAAGCAGTGTACAGCACATTTTCCTGTGTTAATATAGTCCTTCCTCGACCTTAACCGCCTCTCAAATAAAGGAATCTACCAGAGTCTGAATTGAAGGAGGGGCTTACCTGATGATTAGCCTTCCCTGAAAAGTCATTAAAAATAATGGCTTAATTATGCTGCTATATAATTACCTACTAAGAGTATCAAAATACTAAATGAAGCATGAGTGGACCAAGGTGTCACATGAGACCATACTGATGTCAAAATATATTTGTTTAGGTTAAATCAATGCCTTTGTGAGCTTTGTAGCTTGTCATACAGCCTAATTTTCCCAAGGTAATTAAGCCATTAGGGTTTGTAAGCAGAAAAATGAACTCCATGTTCACTGTTTTGCTGGGGAACAACACTGGGATAACTTGAGCCCCTCTCCAAACCAGGCTCTAAAAGCATTTGCAGCAATGACCAGACGATAGTAATTTAGTTTAAGTCTTGCAAGACACATGGACTTTGCTGGAACTATTCAAGTCTGTCCTCATAGTACACATCAGCCACAGAAAATCAGTCAGCAAATACATGTGTCTGAGGTACAACGAAACTGCACTACAAAGACAATGGGAGGCAAAAGTTGGCAAACAGTCTCTAATTAGTGCCAATCACCATTCTGACGGCCTGTCAATATTCCTTCAGTTATCACTTGTATGGCTTCCAATATCCCTGCTTTGCTGTCAGTCAGCAAGATAACCAGGACTATGTGAAGAGGGTCAGAGAACATAATAAAATGGTGACTTTGTATTAAAGATTGATATGAATTCAAATTGTGCTTTCTTCTTAAAACACTTTACAGAAAAGTAGACCACGGCAGGATGAAGAGTAGGCTTACATCCTAGAGTGAGATTCTTCACTGACGTAAAAATCATCTTAAATTCCAAGTGCCACAATTTAAAACTCAATCAAGTTTCATTATTCAATCAATAAGGCATTTCAAGTAATTGTTACCAGGGTCCTTAACTAGTGTTCAGCTTCAAACTGTCCCTAAGTAACTGCACTAGCAAAGTAGTAAAGGGGAGGGTACATTTGATTCACCCACCCACTTACAATAGGACTAAGGCCAAGAATTATAAATCACTGGTTTTACAAAAGCAAAGAATTTTTAGATGTTTGACCAAATGGAGAGAGCAAAAATACTGCGAAACATTTGGTAAGCCTCCTCCACAAACACGCTTCAAACCACGGAGCTGGAAAATGCAGTCAAATCCAAGATTGCTATGTGAACCCAACAGGGTCGTGTTCTCATACTGTACTTAACTAAATGTCTTTGTAAAGATCAGACCATTGGTCAGTAAAGCACACTGCTTTTAGACCCTAAATCCAGAAGCATAATCAATTCGATGTTCACCATCTTTATAATTGTAAAACATGGATAATATTTGAAAATTGATCAAGAATGATAGGTTCTAAGGGAATTATCATTCAGTTATTTGATTTAATTATGTATTAGTACTATTGAAGCATAGAAATCATGGGGTTATTTATCATGGTATTTCAGATACCAGGCATCCAAGTATCAGAGTATTTCCTGAACGTGTAAACCCACCAACTCTTCCTGAATAACATACTGCAAAAGTCAGTGTTCTCATGAGAAGCCTGGAGAATTCAGAGCTGCACCCTAAGGCAACTCAAAACAGGCTTCTGTCTCCGTTAATTAAAGGAATGCCTCAGCACTACACAAGAAGGATGCTCTCCAGGCTGGAGGAGATGTCACCCAGATGTTTCTCACCAGGCTTCCAAAGCTCTACCTTGCTGGGAAAGGATGACCCCATTCAAAGGAAGAATTTTACCAATCCTGCAAGAAGGAACGAGAGCAGAAGGAATGGAATTAGTTTCTCTTTAGAAGAACAACACTCTCGACACACATGCGGACATGTAATTATAGTATCCAGATGCCTTTACCGTGTAGGGGAATGAGTGTCAAGACTCTGACGATGTAAGAGACAATGAGAGATTGCTGAGAAGGCATTGCAAACTGGGGAATGAGAATCTGCAGGCCTCTCTGGGACTGCCAACTTGTTGAGCTCTTTCCTTTATGGAAAGATGTGTCAGCCATCGGCATGCCAAAAAGAAGGACCCCAAACCTCGCCTGATTTGAGGCCAAAGGTGAGAGAGAGAAAGGCCAAGAAGACAAAGGCTTCCAGAAGAGACCTGCAAAACAAGGCAGTAAAGATGAATTTTATGGTTCTGCAGCAGAGGAAGGGATCAGGATGGAAGAGATCATGTCTGCTTTTGAATTTTAATGCAGATGATGGAACAAGAGGGCATACATAAAAATGAGGGGAAAATCTGATTCGAAACAGATGTCAAGCAGCCTTGCATTGCACAGTTATAAACGAATGTATGGGCTACAAAGCAGGAAAAAAATCTGTTTAGGTGAATATTGAGCCTGTTAGAAAAGGTAATAGTACATGGTCTCTCCTTAGAAGAGATAAGGGGCTGGGCATGGTGGAGCATGCCTGTCACCCAGCACCTGGGAAGCCAGAAGAGCACAGGTTCCAAGTCAGCCCGAGTGGCATAATGAGACATGGTCTCTGAAAGCAAAACACACAGAAAAAGAAGAGATTATGAAGAACGTGTGACTAGAATGAATTTCCTCAGTTTTCAATGTTCATTTCTGTAAATTGTAGTAATATGAAAACCATTTATTTGTGATGAAGAGTGAGGACAAGCCTGGAGTTAACCTATTTGTGGAGATGTGAAATTCCAAGCCAGGCACCCACAGCTTATGAGGGCTTCACACCATAGCAGAGGGCACCATGCAATAGGAAGGGCAAAAACAACAAGTGTGGAGTCACGAGATACCAGGCACATGGAGACAATTGGCATTACAACCTCTCATTCTGGGTATAACTGAGTCATCCTCAAATGATGGGCATCAATTCTCTCCAGAGTCGGATGCCCTATTTACCTCTTTCGAGGCCCCGCCAAGACCAAGCTTGAAGCAGGTGTACCTTAGAGAAGCAGCTTCCCGTGTGTCTGAGCTGGTCCACAAGCCACAGTTCCTTCAGAAAATCCACTGTCACATACTTGAGTGACCATGTGCCCTGTCCCCCAACCTCTGTAACATTGATGAATCTCTGCTCCTGCACCTTAAGCTCTTGATTTCAAGTATTTGTGAGACTAAACTTTTTTCTTTTTCTTTTTCTTCTTCTTCTTCTTCTTCTTTTTTAGGCACATGGAGATTTACCTGGGATTCCTTAGCTATTCTGAAGAATACTGACAAAATTCTTACTTCTCATTCATCTCACTTAATAATCTTTTTTCTAGGCCAGATAATAGTGTTTCTCACCCTTGCCATCATTTGCCTTAAAAGAAAAACCACAAACACAGCCGAGAAGAAGACAGATTTTCAAGTGCTAAGCACTGTGACTATTGATCACAGTTTTCCTAACTTAGTTATGAAGTTTATTTATAACATTATTTAATTATATTTTCAACATTTGTAATGTGTTGAACCTGTCCAGTCTTTGTCTGTTTCTCAGTTGAGATGATGTCAATCTATAAAAATAAGATGGTACTATCTCACAGTACCAACTTATGTTTATAGTCCTTACATTAAAAACAAAAAGTAAACCAAGAATTCACAAGAAAATGGTTGTCTTACATTATACTTTCGATTGGTAACGTTCTTAATTTAATAGGTATGCACCAAAGAAGAAAATAGCCATGCATGTCATATAGCCCATGTGAGATCACGGTATGTGTGTAGGTAGACCATGACATACAAACTTCAAAAAAGTTTGTCTCAAATCACTGAGAGGAAACATGAAGTTCAGAGAGATGTGATGAGTTCCCCTAGAGCATGCACTGACCCTGTCAGACCTCTGATTCCTAGTCTAGTACTCTAGCCTGATCAAATTTTCAATAAGCCAGCATCATAGCCACAGTGTGACTCTGGGGGCACAGTTGGTTCACTCTTTCTTACTTTTCTTCATCATACTATTATCCTCCTCTTGAGATCTCTTTAGCAAGTTATTAGAAGAACCCCAACATCATAACTAAGCTGCACATCACAAGTTGTGGAGGGATGTGAGAATCCCATGGCCGCCTCTGAGGATGGAGCTGAGACAGAAGGAGGAGCTGCCTGTTGCTTTCATAGCTTTTATAGCTTGCATCTAAATTAGCTCAAACCATGTCTATGCTGCCAAAATGAAATTACTATGTTCCTTTCATTGTAACATGAAATTAAATGCTTTCTAAACACTGTTAAGAAGCAAACACAGAAAAGAATGACTAAACATAAACAAATAAATAAACAACACTGCAACAGTACTACAGAGAACTGGTTGTAAGATAAATCAGAAAGTCAAATAGTTTGCCGGAACCGTAAATACTGTGTCCTTGATACCAGGACTGACTGACTGTTCATCAGTGGGTGAGGCACCACTAAAGCCCATGAGAAAACTCCAGAGTCCTGATTCAAACCAGGAAAGTTTAATTTCAAAATAAATAACTGCAAATTAAAATAAACTCTTGCAGAAGGTGGAAATATCTGCCTCAACCCATAAACACTGTGAAACATGCTAACCTTCTGAAAGTATTTCACAACACTGTTGGTCTTTCTCTTGATAAAATGAATATATATATATAGTTTATAACAATAATAATTATAGAAGAGGTTATGAACTTCAGAGGGGGGACAGGAGGATTTGAAGGGGGAACAGGGAGGAGTGGACATAATATAAATATAATACTTCCATCTAAAATTATTAAATACAAATTTTAATTAAAAGAAGCAATAACATTAGGATTAGCCAGGTGTGGTGGCATATGCCCTTAATCACAGCACTTGGGAGGCAGAGGCAGGCAGATCTCTGTGAGTTCGAGGCCAGCCTGATCTACAAAGTGAGTTCCAGGACAGTGATGGCTGCTACACAGAGAAATCCTCTCTTGAAAATCCAAAATAAAAAAAAAATAGGATCAATGTTAAATGAATAGCTGACTTGTGTTATTACAAAATTTAACAAAGCTATTCTTTAAATAATATGTTTTTGATTTGTTTTTGTTTTTTGAGACAGGATTTCTATGTGTAGTTTTGGAGCCTGTCCTGGTTCTCGCTCTGTAGACCAGGCTGGCCTCAAACTCACAGAGATCCGCCTGGCTCTGCCTCCCAAGTGCTGGGACTAAAGGCGTGAGCCACCACCGCCCGGCTAATATGTACATCTTAAAGAAAGAAATAGTAATGGAAAAAGAAGAAATATGGAGACATAGAGAAAGGAAGAAAGGAACAAAGACAGGAAGAGCTAAGACTATAGCTTGATGAGTTGTATATTTCAAACAATCATTCAAAGAATAAAAGGGAGATTTGGAGGGGGAATAACAATAGTTCTTCATCAACTAAACAACCACAGTTTCTTAATAACTCAGCTATTCTCATCAACTCTACTCAATAATCTTAAGTGTGAAATCACAAACTGTCAGTTCAGTTCCCTTTTAGGTTCTCTTGGTCGCAAGTGGAAAGAATCACAGAATTAAGTGGTTTACCTATCCGTAAAACACAAGCAGAAGCATGAAGATCCCGCCTCACATGCCTGACTGGTGAAATGATTTAAGGATTTTCATACATTCTTGGGAATGGATGGAAACTTCTAGAAACCAGTCCAACTGGTTAGGTCCTCATCAGTCTCACTCTGGATTTCAGTGCTCACCTTGATGGCTTCCACAAGGCCAGCAGTAGAAGCCAGGCTGCTAAGTCTTTATTGCAGCGTCCATGGTATGGCTGAATGTGAGAGCCAATGCTGAACACAGTCCATATTCAAATCATAAAATGTTTCCTACACCAGAGAACACGCTGGAGACAGCCCAGAGGTGAAACACAGTTTCTGTCCCAAAGAGCTATTTCCAATAGACCCAGGAGGCACAAATGAACTGAACGTGAGGAGCAAGCTACTCAGAGTGAGGATGTAGACATCCTCAGAATTCAAATGTCACGACTCGAAGGACTGGGGTGCCTGAGCAGCACTTGAGGCATAGGCAACTGTAATTTTTAGAGGCAGCACACCTGCTGTATTTTATAATCTCTAAAAATTTTAAGCCACTGTTCTCCCTATTTCAAAAGTTCACGTCTCCAGGTTTTACAGATTTCAGATGTCAGAGAAGTTCCTTTGCATAACACTTACTAAACCTTTCTCTGAAGCAGTTTCTGACCACGTTCTGTCATGAACCCAAATGCAGCGAGTGCAGGGTAGGTAGGAGAGGTCAACAGCCCTCCAAATCGTCAAGAGGAAGTTGGAATAAAATGGTCTGATGTGGGAACAGGACTTAAAAACATAACAACTATGCAATCAAATGAACTCATTTATTCAAGATTTGTCATTGATACTTCTTTCCCGAACTAGATTTTAGTGCTGAGGACACAATATTGAGACAGCACATGAGAAGAAGCGCCTGGCTACAGACTTCGGCTTTCTTCACGCCATCCACACTCCCAGTATATGCTGGAACTTAGTAAAATTCTGTTGAAGTGGTCAGACTGTTCTGTATGTGCTTGGCTTTGCTTTTTTTTATTGTCATTTTATTGTTGTTGTTGTTTTGTTTAGTTTTTTTGTTTTTTAAGAAATCCAATGAGGAAGCATTCAGTTACCAAGCTATTTCTGGCTTCAAAGTTTGCAGACTTTGCCTTGTAAACACTCTCAGACACATCACAGAAGTCCCTCGAGCTGTCTTGGAGGTAGCTCAAATTCATCTCAAACATTATCTTGCTCATGTAAGATAAATATTGAAGCCATTACTCCGGGGAAACTATTTTCCTGAGCTGATTGTCTTTCAGAGTGAAAGTCAAAGGCATAGCTTCGGAGGTTGAAAACTCAATGGTCTGTTTGATGAGGTCACCTGTTCTGAACAGGAGTCCCAGGCACAGCTGCCTTCTCCGCTTCCCACTTGGGCAGGCTCTGCCACTCATCTTCATGTGCTCTTTATAATGGAACAAACATGGCAGGAAATAGAGAGCTGAGCTCTAATCCCGGCTGACATTTAGATTCCCACCTCCCTTCAATAATTCCTCCAGACCTGGCATTCACAAAACCATGGTGCACGGGCCAAGACAGCTTGCAGCTAGTTTCTGTAAACAGACTTACTGGAACAGAGCCACACCCCCTTGTTTACAAAGCATCCTTGCCTGAATTCCCACTGCAAAGTCAAAGTTAAGTCAGAATTAAGAAGGTCCACAGAGCTCAGAAAACTGCCTTTGCAGAGGAAGTCACCCCCACAGATCCTGGGAATATTTATAATCATCTCAAAGGTAATTCTTATCAAACAGAGGGAGACAGAAGTGTGGATACCTCCTATGATAAAAAAGTAAACATTGTCTGGAAATTATTTCAGGAAAAACCAATACCACCATTATTAGAAGGAGACAATGTGAGTTACACTCGAACAAAATAATCTCATTCAAAGTGAGGATTTGGGTGAATTTCTCTTATGAGAATGAGGTTTAGGAATAACCAGGGTAAAAATGGTGGCCAGGAGAGCCTACACTTTGATCCATATATTGCAATGGTTCTTTATGCATTATGCTTGATCTCCATAGATATAGAGCAATACACCTCTTCTCTCAGGTAGATATCAGTGCTTTGTTTTCTTCTTAATCTCTAATGCTCTCTCATATATTCACTCACCCAGTGATGATCAAACTGTCCTGCATTGCTGACTCAGGGTATACTTTGTACTTTGTGTGTGCCAGGAAACAAATGGACTTGGATGGGCTTTCACAGAAAGGCTTGTCAAGAGTCAATTTTAAAGCACTTGTATTTGAACTTCTAAATAAAGAGAAATGAGAAGATCACAGATGTATTTACATAGGTCAATTATATTAACACTCTATAAGCAGACAATCCAACTTTATACACAATATTGTTTATAATATAAATTAATATCAATAAATTTTCAGTATCATGACTTTTACCTATTAAAGTTATTATATTGGTAGAACCTTGGATAATCCTCCTGAAAGTTAAATGAAGAGGATATTTGGACAAATAAACCAGTAACTACCACAGAACATATCTACAGTCAGACCCAATAGTCACAATAGGCAACATTAAAAAGAGGAGATGGAGAGAGGGGAGCCACAGGCAAACTCTAGGGACCATGAAAAATAGTACATCTGCTGCTGTTATTTGTTTTTCATTGTGATTAATGAGAACCAATTGGAGCTCTAAATACGGAGCAAGGAGATGAGATGTTTCTTCTTAGTGGCCCCTCAGTCTGTACATAGGGAAAACAAGCTGGAGAATGAACGCAGGAGACTGAAACCATCTGGGATGAAGAAGGGTGCCCTGTCATCACATCCATAGAATCAATGAAGTAGAGAAGTTCAAAAGACATTGGCATCAACAGAGAATAAAGGGTGTTTGTTTGTTTGTTTGTTTGTTTGTTTGTTTGTTTTCCAGAATTGGGGTTGATACAAAGAAATAAATCAGAATGACTTTGAGTTTATCACCTTGGGCAACCCCCATTCGTGGTGGTGGCTTATGCCGATGGGTGTGATGGGGAGGAGTGATGATGAGTCTGCTTTGCGTCACACAGTGGGTCTGGTGTAAAGAATGTGTCATTAGACTCTAGAATCTGCTGTACAGCAGTTTTCTCTCCTGTAGAAGATGCTAACAGACAGCTACTAGTCACTGCAGACAGAAGTTCTTACCTGGGAAGTGAGCAAACATGAAAGAGTATTGGTCCACACTCCTCCTGCTCCCTACCCCTTCCCTGCCTCCTACCTGTCAGGAAGGCTGGCTGAAGGTTCTTGCTGTGAAATACCCTTCACCCTCAAAAGTATAAGAAGAGACCGTCTCCTCCACCCACTGTGAGGGCACTGGTTCTATTCAGAGACTCCACCACACCATCTGGAACTTTGCTTGGAGCTCCTGGAAGACTGTTGTCTCTCTTGTGTGTCTGTCCCTGACATGGATAACTCTGATAAGACATTCCTTGGTACATAGAAAGCCATCTAAGAGTGCCCCCCCCCCACCACATCTAAAATGTAACATTTAGATTCTGAAGATCATGTGGATGACTGTAGATGGTGCCATTGGCAAGGCACAAGCGGCCCACTGGAGCCTGGCTCCCAATCTGTTTATGAGGTTGATAGATTAATAGTGAATTAAGTTACCCAGGCCTCACATTGTGAGTGAGAAAGGAAAGTCAGAACAAAATCCACCAGGTGTGGATGAGAATTTGGCAGCAATGGTGGGGGTGGGGTGGGATGAAGGTGGCATGAAGGTATGCCAGAGTAGGAAAGAGAAAATCTTTACCATCTGGGAACATGAGGTTGTTTAGTGTGTAAGAGTGCTTGATATGTGAGCATGAAGATACTCTGAGTTCAAATTCTCCTTACCCACACATAAACCTAGGTATACATATGCTGTACCTATAACCTCAGAACGATGGGCAGAGGCAGACTGATCCCAAAAGCATGGCAGTCAGTATAACAGGAAAGGCAAGCTTTTGGTTGAGTGACAGACAAGGACAGAGGAAGACACATATACACGAATCATGGACATGAACCACGCACCATACACTCACACATACACACGATAATTAATTACAACCCTCTGAGAAAGTGAAAGTAAAACCTGAAACCATTGCATTCATGTGATCACATTTCTGTATCAGACAAGAGCAGATGATGGCACTCTAGAAGACAAAGCCACCCCAAGTGGGCCCTCATCTTGACCCGAGTCTACTGTATTTCTTTATGTAGCTATTTAGTTATTTAGGTTTTTTGGTTTTTTCCAGACAGGGTTTCTCTGTGTAGCTTTGGAGCCTGTTCTGTAACTCACTCTGTAGACCAGGCTGGCCTCCAACAGAGATATGCCTGCCTCTGCCTCCTGAGTGCTGGATTTAAAGGCATATACCACCACCACTCGGCTTCCAATAGCCTACAATTAAAAGCATTCTATGTTTGTGGCTCTTCAAAGATGGAGACTGACAACAGAAAAGTCTCCCATGTTTCACCCAGCCAGCCTTGAATAAATCTCTGCCTGGTGTTGATTTTCTACTCTAGGCTTTTGGTAGAGCAAGAAGCCAGTGTGCATAGGATCAGTAGCACAACCAGCAGTGTGCACAGGATCAGTATGCACAGTCAGCAATGTGCACAGGATCAGTATGCACAGTCAGCAGTGTACACAGGATCAGTATGCACAATCAGCAGTGTGAACAGGATCAGTATGTACAATTAGCAATGTGCACAAGATCAGTATGCACAACCAGCAATGTGCACAGGATCAGTATACATAAGGAGCAGTGTGCACAGGAGCCAAGCGCACCTTAGAACCTGTGGACACTGTGGAGACAGCACTTGGGGTGAGAACAGAAGTCATGCTCCAGAAACATGAGAGAGTCCTGAAGAAGCAAAGTGGGTGCCATGCTTACACTTGTTTTTTACCTGCATAACTGTGAATTAAACATGAAGGTGATCGCTAGAGTGAAGAAGAGAGAGAATTCACAGAGCACACTGATGGTGCTTCTAGAAAACGCATATTCTATTCTTTCAACTTGTCAACTGTCACCTGGATTATTGCCATTCAAATAATTAATTTGGGAGGTATGCTAGATGTACTTTTTTCTATAAAGTATTTTTCAATAAAAATTCAAAATATAATATCCAAATCTTAATGAAAATATTCCATCCCTTAAAAACTACAAAGTATTTTATGAAAAATAAATATTTTAATTGAAGCATCCCTTTTCTTTTGGACATTTGGAGAGTCGTTTCTTTTAAATTCCCTCCACATAAGGAAATATCAAACAACCACTGAGTTCAGAAAACAAAGAAAAAGTTCAAACAAGTCAATTATGAGGAGAAATGCGGCCAAAACTAAAGAGAAGACTAAGTAGGGGCGAGGGCACACAGAGCATTAGCAAGCTGCTTTCTGTCTGTTACTGTACATCACCTCCGAAATCATAATGAATTTAAGATTAAACCCATAGGCAGAAGTGGGCTCTTCTGTAAGAGAAGCAGAGGAGTCATCAGCTTCATATTGTCAGGGTTCCTGTAGGAAAAGGTCTGCTCTCTTTTTCCATAAGTCATCTCGTTAGCAGGGAAACATAAGCAATAAGAAAGCAATACTTCATCAATTGCACTTTAAGAAAGCAATACTTCATCAATTGCACGTTAAGGAAGCAATGCTTCATCAGTTGAACTTTAAACTCTTCCCTCTTTTTCCTCTTGACACAGAACACAAAGACATGCATACAGCAGGGGCTCCCTACCTGCATTCCCAGGGATCTTCAGCACTGGCTTGGATGGCAAGGTGGATTCTACTCAGAATTCAGATCTGGACACTGCATGGAATTAGAGACAGAGATGAGTCACCTCACTCTCACTCTTGAACTTCCCCCACTGGAAACCTGGTCCAAATGGTGACTAAGTCACAGTTGAATGTTTTCACAACCTACTAGACATTCGGTGATCCCATCTTTGAGCCATGAAGCAATGGTCCTTCATCATTCTGTGTTGGTCAGATGTCAAGACTAATAATTAGGCTTTTGCTGAAAATCTAGGGAGAGGAGTGGCTAGGTAGATAGGAAGCTGAACAGCCCATTCACACTATCCGGGTTTGACACAGAGGCTCCAAGCCAAAGCCATCTGGTAAATTTGGTTACCTGCAGTGTGGCAAAAGGGATTTTACCTCACAAAGCTGTGCAACTGGCTCCTCCAACAGGACTTAGTAGGCAAAGTCAGTTCCTAAAAGCATAAGAGCACTTATGAACACATCTTTGCCTGAAGCAGCCACTTTCATAAGTATTACAACTAGTATTTGATAGGCCACAACAAGGTAGACTCAGCCACAAGTTGATCTGCCACTCATCAGGAGAATCTTTGCTTCAGCAGGTGAGTGGGTAGCTCTTCGCCAAATGTAACTGCAGATGGCATCCTACAAGTGAGCTGGAATTGCTGGGCATCTTGGCACATGCCTTTAATCTTATCATTCCAGATCCAAGGGCAGAAAGATATCTGTGAGTTCAAGGCTAACCTGGTCTATGTAGTAAGTTCCAAGTCAACCAGGATTACATAATGAAAACCTGCCCCAGAGAGGGAGAGAGACAGAGACAGAGACAGAGACAGAGACAGAGAGAGGAAGGAGGTGAAGGAGGGGGAGGGTAACATTTCCCCCTACCTACACAGAGTTCCACTCTCTTAAATGACTTCACATATTTTAAGAGGATGAATTTTCAATTTCAAAAGCAAAACATTTCCTAAAACTCCACCAGTCAGTGTTGGACTGAGTGAACCCTGCAGTCAGTTGGTATCTAGAATAGATCTCCTATCCACAGAGGACCCACAACAGTAGTAATAATAGCCATAGATCTGACTTGGAGACTACCCTACAAGCATGAGCTACTGTACACTATTGTGCTTAAATCCATAACTTTGAATCTGGGAAGGGTAACTCAACCCTGTGATCTGAGCACTGGTGGAGGAGGCAGGAGGATTGCTGTGAGTTCAAGGTCAACGCAGGCTACAAAGTGATATTCTGTCTCAAGACTAAAATTAATGAGTATGTTGAATGCATGGCTATGAGGCATATGCGTACAAAGTGTCAGCTCCAAATATTGCAGAAGTGAATTAAATAAAATAATGAGTCACATTTGAGCATATAAAAAGAACCATTTTGAACCCTTCAGTTTACAATGAGATTCCTTTTTTGTGTGTTAAGATGGGGTCCCAGGCTGTCCTCTAATTTACTACATAACCGAGGATGACCTTGAACTTCTGTTCTTTCTGCCTCTAGCTCTGGAGTGTTGTGATCACAAGTATGCAGCACCACACTTGGTTTAGATGATGCTGGGGGCCAAACCTGCATCCTCGAAGCATCTCACCAATGGAGCTACAGCCTCAAGCCCTACCATAAAGATTTAATTGTGCTTCTTTTTTCCTTCTTTAACTATAACTCAAGTGTATGGATTTTATATAAACATTTGAAATTAGATATATGCCTATAGAATTGTAAATGGAATTTCATATATGTACACATATGAAAATAGCCACAAGAATGATTATTATCCATTAAAAATTAATCAATGTCATTAAACTTTAAACTAAAAATTTCAAAAAAAAAGTATTTAAAACTAAAACTTTCCCACACATACTCTTTTCTTATTTTATTCTTTACTCTGAGTGTCAGTAGAAAATTAAGTTTTATCTAAATGAAGACATATATGAAACTCTTTGTGAATTTAAAGTGTGGCCTGTACACTTATTGAGTTATTTTACAACTACCACAGTAATTGTGCTGAAGGTCCTCTTTAACAGAAAGATGTTAAACGTTGTCTGTGCTAAGCAAGCAGGAGCTATGTAAACAAGGTCACATGGGTCCTGAGTGACATTATAACCTGTTGAGGACTACTAATCTACTACAAGTAATAAGAAAGGGACAGGCAAGAAATAATGAGAATTGACCAGAATCATGGTTTTTTTTTTTCATTTTTGTTTGAGTTACCCTAATTAGAATGTGGACCATACATAAATTAACACCAAATATACTTAAACAGAAGTTCCAGCAAATGAAAACCCCTGTGTATCTTTAAAGAGATAACTTGTTGTTTGTTTTTTGCTCTGGGGGAGGGGGGCAGCTCCCAAATAAATCACACATAGAGGCTTATTCTAAATTGTAAATGCTCGGCCTTAGCTTGGCTTATTTCTAGCCAGCTTTCGTTAACTTAAATTAATCTGTCTTTCGCCTCTGGACTTTTACCTTTCTCTGTTTTTGTATACCTTTCTTTCTTTCTCCATGGCTTCCTGTGTAGCTGGATGTCTGGCCCCTGATGTCCTCCTCTTTCTCTCTCTCCTTCTTCTCCTCCCAGATTTCTCCCTCTATATATTCTCTCTGCCTGCCAGCCCTGCCTATTCTTTCTCCTGCCTCTCTATTGGCTGTTCAGCTCTTTATTAGACCATCAGGTATTCTAGACAGGCACAGTAACATAGCTTCACAGAGCTAAACAAATGCAACATAAATGAGTAACACACCTTAAAATAATATTCCCCAACAGTAGCTCAGAACCAGTTCAGAGCAGTTTGAAATTGTCAGTCAGAGAGTTGCCTCCTGAGAACTGTGGACTATGAGAGCTGTCTCCTCCTCCTCAGCTACTCATTTCAACACTGTTGATCATAAAAGCTTCAGTTGTACACAGGACATTGTTCATTCTTGCAAGTTTCATTCAACAAAAATGCTTGAGAAAGTGGTCTAAAGAAGTAACCCACTGAACTCTCAAACTTCAAGAACAGCATCCAAAAATGAGCCTCATAAACGTTAGCCCAGAGAAATGTTCGCCTCACCTCAACTTCTTATCCCAGTGCCCTGATGCCTCCCTGCTCTTTCTCTCTCCTCTCTCTCTCTGTCTCTCTCTCTCTGTCTCTCTCTCTCTCTCTCTCTGTCTCTCTCTCTCTCTCTCTCTCTCTCTCTCACACACACACACACACACACACACACACGCACATGCACACATACACGCACACACACACGCACACTCATATACACATACCTCACACCTGAATCAGTCAATCTGGCCCACAATTTGATTCCACAGCCGGCACTTTGAAAGCCATTTTTGCTTCAACTCAATCAGAATATCATTGCCCACAAGAGTAGAACTTGTGATATTTAGCAGGAATTCATTTGATTCCTCCTGCTTGCAGAGAAGCAGACATAACCTAATGCTGATTTCTGAGTCTCCTGTTAGCTCAGAAATCTTATCATGAAATAATTAGAGGCACACTAAAAATCCAGATAAAGAGACCATTTGCTGCAGAAATCTATAAACTGAATATCAGTGTAAACGATGCCAAAACCAAGTCAGAGAAATTAGCTTGCAGCCCCAGCTCTGCAGCCCCGACGGGATGAAAGGTCCTTGCACACAGTGAGAGGCTCCCAAGCCCCACTGGTTACTTTCATCTGTGGAGCCTCTTTCCTGCTGCCTCTGGCACTGTAACCAGGGAGAGACTGAAGGGGGTGCAGACACAAAGGCAGGGGGGCTTAAAGGCAGCCATGGGCTCCAAAGAAACAGGAGCTTGGGCCTCTGCGCTGAATAGGCCTGCGATGGACCTATAATAAACCTGAAAGACACAAGCCTGGATGGCTGCATGCGAAGTGGGGAAGCCTTCCAATTACCACTCCCACCAGCCCTATTCATCGTGGAGGCTCTCCCACAAACCGTCTATTCACTCCTCCCCAGATGGGTCCATCTAATGCAAGCAGGGTTATGTCCAACTCCGAGGGTAATTACCTCATGAGACTATCACATAGAGAAGCATGGTCTTTAATTTTCTGCAGGTGTCTTGGACATATTCTCCAAAATCCTTTGCCCCCAGAGGAAGTGAGTATTCCTTCTTTGCCTGTAACTCAAATGCTCTGCCTGTGGGGACCAAGGCAGCCATGTATCACAGTCGTTATTGAAAAGCTGCATGGTACAGTCTCCTTCTTATCACAAAGTGTCCTTGACAATATCCACAAAGCTGAAAATACATGTGTGCATAAACATACACACAAACACACTCACAGATAACAGACATACAGACTCACACACAGACATATACAAACACATTCACATACACAAATACACTCACAAATGCAGACAACACACACAGAGACATACACAAACACACTCACAGACACAGACAACACATATAAACACACACATGTGAGAGGGTGTAAATCTTGCCCCTGCACTCCCCAGCATCACAACCATTAGCAGCAGGGAAGAGTTGGAAACCTCTTCCAGAACATTTCTTACAAGCGCTTCAGCAAGATTGTAACCTTGCAGAAGGCACTCAGCTGTTTATTCCTTCAAATCCATACATTTAGGATAACAGAAATTATGCAGGAAGGAGAATAAACAGGAAGGTCAGTGCTCCTGGCTACTTTATTTCCATAAACAGCTACATGTGCTGTGTGTCTATTTACCCCAAAGACTCTTCAGCCAAGTCTAAATGGCTTGCATTGTTTTCTGAGTTGCACAGAGTTCTGTCATTGTTCCCCAGCATTTCCTTGTTGTAAAACACAGGAAGCTTCACCTGACAGCACAGATACGGCAAAGGAGATGTTTAACACACTTAGTAATTTATGCCAAGGGAGGGGAAGCCCCTTTCTATTGTCCTCAATGTTGGAACATTCAATTATATAAAGGCAGATTGAAAAGGAGGCACATGTCACTCAGATTGATGGAAAGATGATTAGCATCTCGGGTTTCACAGCTTCACTGTGGAAATATTGCTAAGTAACAGAAGAACATAGATGAGATGATTTTTTTACTGAGGAATAGACTAGCGAACAAGATGAGCTGCTTGGTGCAGGGTACATTCTTTGTAACTCTATGTTTTCTTTAATTTTAATGTGTTTGTTATTGTGGTATTTTTCAAAGATTCATATACTCATATTTTATGTATATGAATATTTACCTCTGTGTTTGTATGTGTATCACATGTGTGCCTGATGATCATGGAGACCAGAAGAGGGCATCAGACCCCCTGAAGTTGGAGTTGTGGATGGCTGTAATCCACCATGTGCACGTGCTCTTAGCCACTGAGCTATCTCTCCAGTCTTCATGTGGGTTCTTTTTTTTCAAATGTGTAATGGAATAGTGTTTGCCTGCTTGTGTGTATGTGTAGCAATCCATACCTGGTGGTCACAGAAGACAAAATATAGTGTCATATACTTAATGAAATTCCATGAAATGTACTCACCAAAATATCCTAAGGCTAAGCAAACACTAAAGAAAAAAAAAACATTCACTAGTTTTGGACCAGATAAATTATTTATAATATGCATATATTCCTTAAAGTTTTTGAGAATTTTCATATGTGACTAGTGTATTCACATCTTCCCACCCCACCTCCTGCTTTTCCAAAGTTTCCCAATTCTTTTTCAAATACATGACTTCTTTCCCCTCACTTATTGTTGTTACTTAAATATGCATGTTTATATATACTTATTTACACACATGCACACATAGACAGATGATAGATGATAATAGATAATGAGATATAGATAGATGATAGATTGATTGATAGATAGATAGATAGATAGATAGATAGATAGATAGATGATAGATAAAAATGCAACCTACTGAGTCTGTTTAGTGTTACTCATAGGTACATGTGTTTAGGACTGCCCACGTGGGAGAGTTCACCCTTGGAGAACACTGCTCCTCCTCTCTTGGGAGCCACTGACTGCCTGTAGCTCTTCATATAGGGGTGGGACCTTATGAAATTTCCCCACCCACACTGGAATGTCAACTGGTCTTGTCATCTTGCAGGTCTTGTTTGGGAAATCGTATTATTGATGATAAAAAAAAAAAGCTGAGATGGCAGCTTTTCTGTCACGACACCATGAACTGCCTAGCAGGTCACTAATTGATAACTCTTTAAACCCTGGGTCCAGGATCCCTAACCATTATGAGATTGTTATCTGTCCATAAGCTTTCTTACAAAGAACAAAGGCATGCCATTGCCCACTCCTGCAAGAGTCAATCCAAACATGCCTGTCAATCACATGGAATGTCCATGAGGAAATCTGTCTGCTCTTAAAGCTTGAGAAACTCGCCTACCTCCTGCCTAAATTGCAGGCCAGCACAGTGGTCACTTTGGCCTCATCAGCTCTCATCTCTTGACATAGTGCCTTGCTGGACTCTGAAATAACCTTGGACTATCTTTGGCACTGCATTGTGTAAGTATTGTCTGAATTCTTTTAACAGAACTTACAATGACCAGTAAGCCAAGAGGAGCAGAGAGGAGGATACTGGTAGCACCTTTTGGTGTGTCCACCTAATCACAGCTTGGACTTCTTCATCTAATTTATGGTAAAGCATGGATTTCATCCTTTAAATTGAGAGTGTGAGTTTTCCATATCCTTTGAGCTTACAACTTTTCTCTAGGGATGCACTTGTGTACCCGGCTACTGGACCTCTGTTGTCTTCTGTTTTGGGGACTTATGCTTCAGGTCACTCAAACTTGCTCCAGTTGTCTGTCTCCCACACTTAGCTAACTTAATTCATGTCCCTTTTTAAAAAGCTATGCTCCCGTGTATGCTTTTGCCGTGTATGAGATCAATACACTGCCTATATTCAAGTAAAGAGATCATACCAGATCCTAAATTGTAAGCACCCATGCTTACTTACTGGGCCAAAGTATGGCCATGAGGAACAAAACTATGCCAGTTGGAGCATCCACAGCAAAACTTGAGATGTGGCGATTTTATTGAGAACACTCAGACTTTTTACACCTTCATCAGAAACAGAAGATAATGTCAATTGCCAGGGTCAATACAGTTGCAGCTGCTGGAATACAATGATGTTTGCAAGCTGTACAGAGTGCACAAGATTAATGTCTGAGACCAATTGTCCTGTAGAGCTTCCACAATTCCTTGACTTCTAAGGGAACACACGAGAAACACAAAGTGGCCTGAATGCTTCACTGCCTGAGGGAGTGTGTAGGTCTCTCAGGAAATGGAAGGCACACAGTGTCCCAGGAGCCATGGTCTCTAACCTGTAAAACCTATGATGCATGTCTCCCAAGGCAGCTAGATCAAGTCAACTCCATGGTTCCCTGCAGTGAATGGTGGGTCTCTCTGTGTGTATCTTGCACAATATACCAACCAAGTCATGAGGGGAAATCAGAGATTCCTCTGCGCTGCTGGTCTCAGTCCTCAGTACATTGTGTGCAGGACTTGTGGATGCTTCTTTTCTCTTGATCTCTCCAGGAACTTAGAGGAAGGAAATTCATCCTGCATATGAGAAAGGCAATTGTATGCTTGTGAGAAAGTGTGGGTTGGCTCCTGTGAGCCAGGGAATCCGATGCCAGGCAAGGCATGCTCTATCTGATTTTTGGATACTTGTAGAACTTGGCCCCTATCAGCCAAAGAAAGTCTATAATGGGCATCATGAATGCCACACCTGATTCGCAGGCTCCCTAGCAACAGGGGTGTGCCCCAATCACTTACCACTATGGTAAGGCTGGAGTAGAAAGGATGGCTTTTCCATGAGCACTTCATATTCTGTCCTTGTAGGTGGGAAACACCCCCTTAGTTCTTACTGATTTGCCTCTCAGATTCATGTGTCAGGGTTTGGACAGATTGCATTCCCAGCCCCCAAAGAGGTTACCTTGTCCTTTTACAAGCAACATAAAAAAGCAATTTAATTTAAATGTTACAGAAATATGACCAATAGCTATTAAATTTCAATGCCATCCTCCATATGTATGTGCATATATGTGTATATATATACATATATATGTATTTTATATATGTGCATATATGTGTGTACATACACACACACACACACATATATATATATATGTGTATATATATATATATATATATGGCCAGAAGAGCCCTGTGCCTAGGGTTTTACGGCTTTAAATAAGCCCAAATTGTGTCAGGAACTTTACAAAGAAAGTTGAAGCAGGAAGAAACAGCACATGTGGAAAAGAGATGAGAAGGTTAAAGGCCAGAAATGCCATTCTAGTGACAAGAAAATACTTTAGTTAAAAAACAGTTTTACATGGTAAAAGACAGTTTTGTTCTAAAGTAAAAGATCATTCTGAATTAGAAATAAATACATGTGTGTGTATACTGTGCGTATACATCTGTATATGTGTGTGTGTACATATATAGAGAGGTGTTGGGGCAGAACTGTACATAAGGTTAAAATATGTCACAAGAGTTTAGGAAAGTTAAAACCTTTTTTTAAAAGATGGCATAGATATGGTTAAGTTGGCTATAATAAAGCCTATTAAAAATTCTCAAGGTCATAATTCAATAAACCAATATAAAACTAAACCCTAATTATCTGTTTATAACAATCAATTTTTCTTAAAACATCTTTCTGTTCTTAGGAAGAGAAGAGCCATCAAAGTCCCTGGAATTGACAACTGTATTCATCAGTCCAAGTCAAATCCTGGAAAGGAGATGGTCTTGGGAAAACTAGAAAACCTTCATGTGCCCTTGGGGAGGAAAACACAGAAGTGATTAGTACTTGTGCAAAGGAGCAAAAAGTAAAGCTTGTCGCTGCCTGACTGTCTTTGGTTTCTGTCAGCCTTCGCTTTCCCCCTCATACTCAAGAGAAAACACATTCATTCCTCATCCAGGGCCAAGATTACCTTCAAGAAAGTAAACAAGAAAATTGCTAGATTTGTGGACTACTGCTCATACCCAGTGCCTGCAGAATCCTGTGATGGGGTCTCCTTCTCGGGAGAATGATTGGAACATATTATAACAGTACGTTAGTCAGGTCAGAGCTAATTCTTCATTGTAAACCTGGTTACAGGATGGGGTGTTTCCTAATGACCTACTAAACCAACTTCGAATTAACAGGACAGAGAAAGATCTTTTCAGAAGAGGAGACAAACAAGTCCCTATGGATGTCAGTTAGCCACTACTTCTCTCCAACAATTAGAAGAAACAATCGTGGATAGCGGGACGCATTTCAAAATTTTGAATCGGTGTGTCTGGATGACTCCAACAGAAGTCACAAAAGTCAATGTAAACCTGCGGACACCCTTGTGCTGTGGACATCAAAAGCTAGGTTCAAGTATATCCCAGTAGCAACCAATGTCTAGGGCAATTCTCTCCTGACTGCTGCTAAAACGCTGTTGTCCTTCATCCTTCAAAATGGTTTGTTATAGAGTGGTTCCGGAAGATAAAAATGCGTTAAATGGGCCCCCAACAGCACCCAAGACACTCAGCCTTGGCCCTGGCTATTCTGCAGGTGGATTTGCAAATTTCCTTAGATCCAAGGGCAACAAGTTAAACTCTACAATCTCTCTGCTAGTCTGTCTATGTGAGGACATTGCTGGACCCAGAGTGTTTTCCGGTGGCGTGATCATCCACACTCAATTTTTACTATACCTACGTGACTGGGGATGTAATCAGGCATGTTAAAACTCTTACTAAATAGGCACAAATGGCTTTATTTGACAAAGCCCTGGGAATTTCTCTTCTTAATTGTAAAATCCATAATTGGGATATTTTAGAGGGAAAAACAATTATACAAATATCATGTGGCTTTAGCTAGCCTCATAGCTACTCAGGGTGGGGGGAGGGACTTGTGGCATCATCAAGACTGAACGCTGTGTAGGACTCTGGGAATTCTCCTGTCTCGCCTGTGTTTCTGGCCTGAGACCCTAGAGTCAAACATGCCAGACACCACCGCCTCTTTCAGCAAACATCTTTGAAACTAGATCTCAAGATTTTGTGGTGGAGTATGTTCGTCGTCTTGAATTTGAAAACTGATCATTTTAGTCTTCAGACATTAACTGCTGTTGAATCTCCTCTCGTTATGATGCAGCCTCAGATGTTCCTGAAACTTATTCATGTGTCTAAATCCCCTTCATCATCTGAGACCTGAAAGTCAGCAAGCGTAGAGACTTTGTGCCCTTCTGTGCTCCATTTAAGCTGGAAACAGCCATAGTAACTCAATGTCCATCTCCTAGATGTTTGTAAAGTATCAACTCTTGGGTGTATTTTTAGGTAGCTAGTCAGATACTAATAGTGTGAAGGTCATTGTGGCTGGACTCCTCCTTTATAAGCAAGGACCGGAACTTCAGGACTCTCTTTACTGCTCAGAGAAATAGGCTCTGTGGTCATAAACCACATAAAGTTACTATCAAGCAGGAGGTTTTCTGATTGGGAAAAAAAAAGGACCTCCAAAGGCCTTTTCCTATAACATGTAAGCTGGTTCACTGGTGCCCTTGCTCACTGGCCACCCTCATCCCATGATAGTGTACTTTTCATTATACTAACCTCTGCCTGTCTTCTGCATTGCATCCTGTGTGTCTAACTTAAGTTCTTTCTCAGAGATCACAAGGACCAGGAAGTCAGGGAAGCCCTGAGTGAGATATTGGTGACAAATTCACTCCCTTCGTCACGTGTTACCATCGTGCAGTGAGAAGATGCTGACGTCAAAATCAGATCAATGTTAGTTAACAGCAAGACCGGCTAAAGCTGAGCCTGAAAAACTCCACATAAAATATTTAAAGTGGAATAATTTTCACTAATACCCACAATGGTCAATTTGAGTCCTTGGTTTTGTTTCACAGACGAGTTTTCACATACTCAAACCCCTGGCAATTTGGAACCGACTCAGAAAAAATCATTTCTTCTTACTCAAGAATCAGTCCCCAAATAATGCAGATGACAGAACAAGAAAGCATACATGGGAAATAAAATTTGAAACAGATGGCAGGAAACCCTTGATGGAGAATTATACATGCATAGATGACCCCACCAAATAAAATCATTCTGGTATAAACACTGGGTTCATTCAAGAGATGGTTAAGAACAGGAATAAAGTGAAATAGTTTCACCAGTAAGTAGTTACTATGGGGAAAACATTTTTTAAATTTATTATTTGTGATATAATTCATAGTAAGTCCTGATAGCTCCTTCCTTTCTGAGACATGAAAGTGAAGCATGCATTGTTCACCCTTACTGGCATACGCTAACTTCCAAGGGCACTTGAGGGCTGGGAGGACTCTTACTTCAACAGCAAAGCTTTCAGGCACAACTTCCCTATTCTTGGGTCTGCAGCAACAGTACAAAGGGATGAATGAGCTCCTTACACAGCACGCACTGAGGACACAGAGAGGGAAGTGCTTACCAGCACCAGACTTTGTTCCTCTCCCTGGGCGGATTTTATCAATGACTGAGTTTTCTAAAGCCTTCTGGGAAATGGAGACAATCAGCTTTATTTACTTCTTTCTTCCTATGGAAGTGGTGCACACATCACATGAAACAGCAGCGTGGATCCAGATCTCAACAGTCCACCAAAATGAAATTTACGGGCTAATGTAAATAGACTTACAAAATACACTTTTGACAATTTCATTTATAGTTCTAGCCAAGGAAACATAAAGCTGACAGTGACTCTGGACTGCCATTTTAGTCACATATTTCAAAAATATTTGTACTAAAAATATCCTCCGCTTAGTCTTTACTTTCCAGTTTCTATATTGTAATACAAACTTTATGAAGCTGAGATAATCCTTATTTAGTGGGCACACAAGTTCGTCACAATTTTTCACCTTTTGTAAAGTACTCAAAGTCTAGACACTCTGCCTGTTTTCCTTGTTCTCAATCATATGTACATATGCTTATGCATGCATAGATGTATACATGTGTGTATATGGTATTTATGTATGTATACATGTGTGTGAATAGATAGTATTCACATACTTATATAGAGATACAATGTTGTTAATTCCAGTTGTTAACTTAGGGTCTGGACCCAGCTGGGAGGTAGGGCATGACCTCGGGGATTGTTGTGATTGCGTTAATTAATTGAGACCTGTTCACCGTGGGTAGTGCCACACCCTGGCTGTGGTCCTGGACTGTGTAAGGGAAGTGGAGCTAAGCAGCAGCAGCATTGCACTCTGTCTCTGATTTCTGACTGTAGATGCATTCGACTGACTGCCTCAAGCTCTTGTAGCCTGTATTCCCCCCGCCAAAATGTGCCTTGAACCGTGTAACCAGAATAAAGCCTTTCTCCTTTGGGTTGCTTTGGCCAGAGCATTTAACCACAGCAACATGGAAAGGAACTAAGTCAGGTAGCATCTGTGTACGTGCAAGCAGTATGTATATGTGTATACATGTATACATGAGTAGTGTATATTTATGTGTGAGAACATGTAGTATTTATGTATGCATGCATGTATATCTGTAGATAGTATTCATGAATGCATATGTATATACCTACAGATAGCATATACATGTGATGTGGGCACAGGATTTTGTGTTCCCCTCTATAAGTCTTCTGTGCTGTCTTCATTCTATCACATTATATATAATATGCATATTCTGTGTACCTATTAGCATGTGATCAGTTTCTGTGAATTCAAGGCCTTTCTGGTCTATATTGTAAGTTCCAGATCAGCCTGGGCTACATAATGAGACCCTATGGAGAGAGAGAGGAGATGAGAGAGAGAAAGAGAGAGAGAGAGAGAGAGAGAGAGAGAGAGAGAGAGAGAGAGAGA
>CABHPR010143420.1:16740-43306 GCA_902168415.1 Peromyscus melanophrys | reverse complement strand
ACACACACACACACACACACACACACACACACACACACACACACACATACAGAGAGAGAGAAAGAGAGAGAGAGAGAGAGAGACAGTGTTCATATTGATGCAGTCATTAAGCACACATGAGGAGTGTGGTTACGGTAAGTCTGATGTTGTCTTGCTTCACAAGTCAGATGCCTGAAATAAATTCCTACAAGCCCTTTAAACTGTGGCAGAGAGGCAGCTTTCTCTGGGCTTCGCCACCACACACCATGGGTGTGTAACTAGAATGTGCACACAGGTCAAGGGAGAACCTTGTCCACATAGGAGCCCTTAATTTTCACTTTATTTCACAATAAAAATAAGACTTTCTCTTGTACAGGAAGAGGAGCAGATATAGGAAGCAGATGGAGGAGACAGAGCAGTGCACAGGAATGGGAGTGAGAGATTCCCCCTGCAGGGGAACAGCACAGCAGCACCCCCCAAAGGCTGCCTGATGTGTTCCTTTCCGATAGTCCACAGGGTAGGTGTGCAGCTCATAGGGCCTCGGAGATGAGCATGTGCCCCAGGAAACAGCCACGCCAGCCTTTTTTTTTTTTTTTTTTTTTTTTTTTTTTTTTTTAACATGAGTTCAGGGGAACTGAGCTGAGATCTTTCTCCAGTCTCCCATCATGAATCTTTAAAAGCAACACAAGATCTGTCTATTTACAATCCCCCAGTCCTCAGACTAGCACTGGCAATTACGGGAAAACAAGGCATCCCTGGGCTTTTCTTTTGCTCTGGTTTGGGGAAGAGGTCTTGTACTGTTGAGAAGGACAAAGGTCAATGGGTGGGCTTCACCCTACTACACCCTATTCCTGTGGAGGCTTGTTTTGGATGAAAATGTCTCAGTTCTCCAGTGAGCAGCTGGCCAAAGCCTCCTAGCTCCACACAGGGTTACCCTTGATGACACATTTTCACTCTGTGGACACAGAGGTAAATTTTCCTCCCGTGTCTACTTTGCCCCATCTCATTGGTTGACAGGAAGGATTTGTGGCCTTCGTTTCAGCCTGTATTTCTTTAGAAAATGTACATATGTCTAAGTAGACCCTTGTGTCCTCCCAAATGAGACAAATATACCCAGACAATGTTAAAACACACGCACACACACACAGCCACTGAGTTATCTTAAGAGCAATGAACATCAATAATATTTCAGCCCAGAATACAAGCTTGTCTCCACCAACAAGTGTCAGAATGGCAAGGAGTATTTTCCATCTTGACTAGGGAAGATGCTCCCATTATCTGAATCACGGGAACTGTGTTCTCCACACTGTATATTCTCCTTACAGCTTTGTACATACCTTGTTTGAGCTAATTCCTGAATCAGTCCAGCTTCTTCGTCTACTGCTCTGTCTTCTTGTATCTGACAAATAACAGAGACATGAATGAAGAGGGAGATAAAACACTGGATCCATCAGTCTTTTCGTGTCCTACCAACACTCTTGAGCTACTTTTAAAGGCTCCATGTCTTCAAAGATTATGCCTAACTTTCACTACAATGTCCCGCTCTATTTATTAAGAGTTGACCTCTTTATCTAAAGTGAATCTGACCCTGAGCAATGTGTGGAAAGGAAACATCAGAAACGTTCTCAGGGTTTCTAGTCCCTGCGATCACGTGTGTGGACACTGTACAAAAAAAGGGTAAACTTGTGGGGGACCCCATGGTGGCCTGACAGACAGGGTTAGAGTCAGGCTAAAAGCATGGGCTCCCAGTCTCTACAGTTGCTGGCAAATTACACAATCTCAGGTCTTCATCTGTACAATTGTGATAGAAACAGCAGTGCATGCTTTGTGGATCTGCGATGAGGATTATTTAAATGAATACACATATTAAAACCCTTAGAGAGACATCATGCATTGTTTGCTGTTATAATATCAGTAATAATACTGTTATCAAAAAATATCATTTTCAAACCATTGAGTTAGAAATTATTTTAGCTGAAATGCATTAATTGATGGCACCTCTAATTACTTAGTTATCAAAAGGAGGCCGTGTGATTTATCTTCAGGGCAAGGGGCTGTGAGTTTTAAGTTTAGAAGAGTAATCATCATGGATAGAAATACATCTGAAATAAATCTATCCTTCCTAGTTTTGTAACTCCTCAGTTACAGCTAGCCCAACAGACATATCATCTGTCTGCTCTTTTGTCAAGAGCTATAGGTAAACGCAGTGTTGCAGAATGCATGCTCACCTTCCTCAGCAAATTTGGAGGAGACTGCCCATAGGAAGGAGCTGGGAGCATTGTTAGAATGCAATGGGGGTTCTGGAAACAATACTGTCTGTCTGGAGGCATTGGCTCTAAGAAAGGGCAATGGAGCTTGAGTCCAGCTTTGAAAGAGAGAGAAAGTTTAAGGACAAATGAAAGAAGACCTCTCAGGCAGAGAAGCTGACTCAGACCACAAGTAAGCTCACCCAGACGGGTTCCCACGGGCTAGGAAGCGGTGACAGGCTGAAGGAGATGGTGAGGTGAGGAGGCTGGAGGTGTGCCTGACTGCCCAGGGCCCCATGACTGAGGTTGGATTTTATGTTCCTCCATGTCTGTCTCAGAATTGGAACCATGTTTGCACTGGATATGAAAAGGAAGGAGATGCTTTGATGGATGACATCTTAAAGAGATGTCAAGGCCTGGTGGGACCATGTTGAATGCCACTTAGTTCTCTTGATGCATTTGTGCTGGAGTTTCTTTGCTTGGAGTTAAATTACTATGGCCATTTGCATGAGAAGAGAGTCTTTGTTTGGGGGACTTCATCTGCTCCAGTGACCACTTACCCCTCACTTCATTGTCACCATCCCTTCAGCAAAGACAGAGTGACAACTGGTTTCAGAGAACCATGGCAGGAGCAGAGGAGCCCTTGGGGAGCAGAGGCTTCCTTGTCATGTAAATAGGAGCAGCAATAAAGGAGAGGAGAGGCTCAGAGAATGGGTCTGCGGGACTAAAGCAGGATCTCCATGGGGGCAGCACGGGTCTTTAATATTTATCAGGGTGGCTGTTTTCTCTGCAACAGTAGTTCGTCATGAAGTCCATTTCCACGGAGTCTTGACTACAGCAGTTGCAACATCTTAGAGAGCATTTTTCTAAGACATAAAAATGTGTTTTGTTTCTAATTTAATCACTACAAATGTCTGTCCTGGTGTCATACAAATGGAACAGATGAGTTAGCAAAAGGGAAGAGACACAGTGAGCATCACATTTCACAGGGAAGAGGGGACCCACTAAGGACTTTCTGTCTTTATAGTGGACACTTACTATCACACTTAACATCTAGATCCAAACGTGTGTGAAAACACACATCATAGACAAAATAGCAAAGGAAAGATATCGATGCATTCAACCAACGTTCTCTCTGTACACTGTGCATTCCGTTGTATTGAAAGCACAGTGGATGGTGAGAAAGTTTCTCCTTATCTGATCCCAAAGTGGTTAATGTGTTCTGGTTAAGAGAAAGAAGTCTTCAGATGTTGCTGTCAGCAGCTACTCATTTGATGGACAGATTCCTTAGTGAAATCTAAAAGAGTAAGTGACCCTGGAAGAATTGGTGCATGCATACAGCATCAGTTTTAAGGAAGCCAGGGTCATTTTCACCCACAAACTCCTGGCGATAAACAACTTCACCATTGTGTAGTCAAAGAGACACCAAGGGAAGCCAGGAACTATTGAAGAATAAAGGAAACGAAGAGACCAAGGGTATGGAGCTCGAAGCTGTACACGTACACTTTGCTTCAGAATGCAGCTTCCTTCTTGTCCAGATAAGAATGATGTGGACATGAGGGCAACGGCTCATCTTCTTATCCTTGCAGTCAGTGAAAAGGCATCAAAGGGTAAGCAGAGCAAAGACTTCGTTGGGTATTATTTTGCCATGAGACTTTCTTCCCCATCATGCAGCCTTGCATGGCCTCTGATGGCATTCATCTGGGAACTACAGCGGAAAGAAAGAGCGTGACATGATCAGCAGCCTCTTTGAAGGCCAAGACCAACACCCATCCTTGGTTGTCTCAGAGACACTCAGACACTGTAAGGTTAAGCTGAGGGAGGCCCCGAACCAGAGACTCTTAATTTTAAAGTAGACCAATTAGGGGACATCTGGAGCCAGAATGATTAATTAGTTAAATGTGGTCTCCTGGCTTCAGGTTCAGGTGTCAATAAAAAGACTTCACACAGACCAGGGAGATGGCTCCTTAGATAAAGTGCTTGCCTTGCCAGTGTGAAGACATGATTTTTTTTCCCCCAGAGCCCATATTTTTAAAAAAGCCAGTTATGGTGGTTCTTACTTATAAGCCCAGTGCTAGGGAGGTGGATAAAAGGAGGATTCCTGGGGGCTTGCTTCAGACAGCCTACCTATTAGGTGAGCTTCAAGCCAGTGAGAGAGCCTGTCTCAAAGCAAGGTGTTGGCCTCTAAGGAATGATACTTGAGGTTGACTCTAGCTTTCGCATATGGGCATGCAAATACATGTACACACTGCTAATGCTGTCTTCTGGTCTCAACAAGTAGGTCTACAAATACACAACACACACACTGACAGACATCTCTCCTCCCTCTCTCCCTCTCCCTCTCTTCCCTCTCCCCCCCCATCTCTCTCTCTCTCACACACACACACATCTCATACACAGGCACACATACAAATACATCTTTCACACACATACAAAAATATCACACATCTTTATGCCTCAAACCCAAAGAAATAAAGTTGATTTTATTTATTGCCCCTACTTCATGTTTATTTCTCTCCTATATTTTCTGGTACAAGAACCATTTACCATCAACTTCCCTGTGGACCAAGACAGAAAACCCTGGGAGTTACTCCACAATGCCCATGACTCCTAGACCTTAGTACACCTTGCTTGGTCTTGTCTCCCAGTCTCATTTCAGAATCACCCTCTTGCTAGCGGAGGCCCCAAGAGCACAACACAGCACTGAGGTGACCACTAAATGCCCTCACTCCCCAGAGGAAGTCTTAGCTCCTGGACCTGCTCCTCTGTGGCCTTGACATTTGTTTGAGAAGTCTCATGGTTGCTCTTCCCTGCCTATGACATAAACACAAACTTTTCATCATTGGGCCATTACCTAAGAGAGCATCTTTGTCTTGCTCTGTGCTGGCCACAGTAAACTATGGCTTCTTCTGTGGCTGTGGTTCTTTCTCTGTCTGTCCCTCAGCACCGGCACAGTTGTTCCCGGTCCTCTCCTCTGTCCATCCTGTCCATTTGTGTGTCCTTCCAGGTCTCTCATGGAGTGTTGTCACAGGACCTTTGCCCTTTTGAGCTGTTGTCTGCTATGATTACCTGGAGATCTGCACAAGACTGAGCCTACTAACTACCAATTATAGAGGGGAGGGTTCAGGGAGCCATGAATCATCGGACTCATCTGATTCCTCACCAGGATTTAGAGACTGTTAATGGTAGGTAGAAGGGTCTTGTGGGGCCCCACCCTTAGCCAATAATGTAGACAATTACTGGTTGTTAAGAGGAAGGAGCTCCAAAGCCCCACTGTAGCTAGAGTTTTCCTGCCTGGCCCACGGTCAGGATAAATCTCTCTCACCTGCCAGTCCCACAGCCGCTCAGACCCAACCAAGTAAACACAGAGACTTGTATTGCTTACAAACTGTATGGCCGTGGCAGGCTTCTTGCTAACTGTCCTTATATCTTAAATTAATCCATTTCTATAAAACTATACCTTGCCACGTGGCTCGTGGCTTACCGGCATCTTTACATGCTGCTTGTCCTGGCGGCGGCTGGCTGTGTCTCCTTCCACCTTCCTGTTCTTTTCTCCTCTCTGTTAGTCCCGCCTATACTTCCTGCCTAGCCACTGGCCAATCAGTGTTTTATTTATTGACCAATCAGAGCAACACATTTGCCATACAGAACATCCCACAGCACCCCACCCTTCCCCAAAGCTACATAGACAATTATTAATTGTCAGAGGTTGCTTTGACTTCAGTAGTGTAGCTGATTATACATTGATGATGTTCTTGTGCACAATCCCTCCAATGCACACTCCTATAAGGGACACCAATTTACACTTGTTGATTTGCCAACCTGGACTTGCGTGGAGTCTCTGGGGGTGGATAGACTTTTGTTCACACTATGAAGCAAAGCCGTGAATTCCTCATTCATTTCCCCTGGTACCTTTGAGTTTAGCACATCACACAGTCAGAAAGTGAAATCCACTTGAACTATAAATACCAGACACATGTTTTAAGTACAAGAGTGTGAACAAGGAAGAGGGACTATGGGCTATGAGAGTAGCCACCCAGCTAACACTGGGAAGGTGGGTATGTACCAGGAGATAGGGCAACAAATTCTGCTCAATTCGCTGTCATTTCCATAAGCAAACATGTGTCTTAGTTCTTCTGTGGCGCTTTCATCACCGAGCATTTTCCAGTCACTGTTCCCATTATAAACTACCTGACTTTGGAACATAGTATCAGTGCCATGATCTCTATTCAGTTCTTTCTTATCACCCTAGCCCACAGGACACTGTAAGTCAAGTTGGTTGTGGATAGTTTCAAGTTCATAGGCTGTTATGGTGACCCACAGTAAAGATTTTAATCAAGGAACTGTGGTAGCATTCTGAGAGCTGGCAGATCCAACATAATCTTGTGATAAATCACAGTGCGTGCTACCTACCTGCCTAATTGAAAGAGTTTTCTGAAAAGACTTGAACTCTTTGTGAAAACATTTACCCCCAGAGCTCCAAATGTGCTCTGTGGGTATGCAGTAGGATATAATGCACATTGGCACTTCGTGGTCCTTGGGGAAGACTGCTCCATAGACACCCTCAGACCACAGACACAGGAACGCTCTCCCAAACAGCAATTCTGGTGTGTCTGAAAGATGTAAAGTCACGAGGAAGCATAGCAAGAATGGATCTGAGAAGCATGTTCTTTGACAGATGATGTGACACTCTATACCTCCCCCAAAGCTAGGGGCCACAGTTCCAGCAGTCCTTAGTAGGATGCACCTGAACTTCGACCTTTCCCACAGTTCCTTTTCCCATGTCAGATACTTGATAACAGTCAGATGAGGAAACTTGAGTTTTAGAAAAAAAGTTACTGTTCAAATCACTCCACTCCCTACTAGCAAAGCTAGAATCCAAGCTTTGTCTAGCAGAGCTTTGTCTCTTGTTGATGGTCTAGGAGTCTTCCATTTCAAAGGCTCACACAAGTATTTGGACCTGATAATTGAACCTAAAATTTTACTGTAATCATTTGTCACCAGAAGCAAAAGTAAACATAAATCCCTTTGCATAAACAATTTTATGAGCTGAATCACACAAAAGGCTCATTCCCATATTACTTGATAGAGGAAGAGTAAGGTTTAGGCCACCGTGCTTAGAAATCCTTCCATGGATCCACTCAGCAAATAGACTTTCAGTAAAGTAACTCGGCAAATATCAGATTGTAACCATTTCCTACATCCGTGGCCGCACAGGCACACACGGTGGTGTGCTGGCTCAGAATGCTGGTGTAAGCCCTATCTGTTCATACAAACTACTGGGTGGTGGAGAGTAAATTGTTTTCCCCAGCCTGGCTGTTTTATAATTTAGAAAGTCCCAGATATCCAACTAATTTAAGTTCACTGTTTTCTAAACTTTTAAGTCACAAATTCATAAGTTTCTGCGACACACACACTTTACATATGTGTACTAATGAGAGCAAAATACAGAGGCTCACTAATAGCAGATACATGAAGGAGACCAAAGGGCTGGTTAGCCTGATGGATTGGAACAAGAGTCTGTGGTATGTGGAGTGTTCAACACTTAAACAAAGAATCGATGAAGATCAACATCAAAAGAAAATTAGAATTAATTATTACAAGTAACATGGTACAGACTCCAGAGACAGAGACTAAAGACATACAACTGTGAAATACAGTGACAAGATACTGGCCCATACTCTATTCAAAATGCATACTTAGCTTTCAGTAAGCCTACTGTCAGGATTTCCTTAAACCACCAAGCTAAGCACCAGGTTTATACTACTACGTGTTACTATGCGAATACCCATATGTATTCATTATGAACATATACAAATGCAAATAAAATAATTAAATCAGTAAGAAGAGACTCCAAACTGTCTCCCACATGCTTTCACTTGCAAACTCTGTCCCATCTAGTCCCGTCTAAACCACTTGTGTTTTTCCTGGAAAGACAGCCCTGGAATTTCCAATGTATTTCCGTTTTATGCTTTCCTTCCGGATACTGCTCACAGTATGCTCAGCCCTGTGTTGTTGTGGCTGTTGTGGTTGTAGCAGTGGTTGTAGCGATGGTTGTTATGATGACCAAAGGAAATGTTTAAAGAGAAGCCTGTAAAGTACCTGTCATACAAGATGAGGATCTGAGTTCTGATCTCGGCACTGGTGGAAACAGTGTGTGGATCTGTAATCCCGGAGATGTTGGGGACAGACACAGGAAGATCCCCAGGGCTCACTGGTCAGTCAAACAGGCCAGTCAATGAGCCACGGATTCAGTGCAAAATCTCGTGCCAATAAAATAAAATAAGTTGTAAAATTATATGAGAAGACATCTGACATCAACTTATGGCTTCCACACATGCAAGAACATACATGTGCATACATGTGCATATGTACATGATACAAGTAGGAAATCTACATCTTTTTATGAGCTGATACTATAAATGTGCTATGTGTATATATATATATATATATATATATATATATATATATATATATATAGTCTTCCACTATTAGTCTATACTAAACATAAAGCTGCCTGTTGTTACAGGTAACCCTGAACAGGACTAGAACCTTCCTTTCTGTTAAGCATGGGAAGCGTGGTCAGTGTTAAGGCAGAACCTCTCCTCACACTCTAGCAGGTACACAAGCCAATAAACATCACACCAGTGTTCTTTTATGTGTGCATGTCCTAATGAGTTTCTGCTGCAAGAGACATACCTCTTTAGAATCTAATATAAAGTTAACTAAGCATACTGAGTTTGGACAGGCTGAAGCTGTGGGTGTTTCACACCTTCGTAAAAATAAAGGCGTGGAGAAAACTTTATAAATGGCTTCCTCTTGACAACCCAGGACAGGACAGCTTTCCAAACACAAGTTCCAGGGACATTTTTGCAGAGGGAAGAATGTGAAGGAGAATGCTACTTAGGGTCATAGTGGAGAGTAAAGCTACAGAAGGCTTTCCACAGGATCCCACATACTATGCCACCTAGAAGGGAAATGCTCTCCTACCTTCTTAGAAAACGGGGCATTTCAAAGGCGAAACCCACTAGTGCAAAAAATATCTCAAAGTTTGATTTTGCTAGCATGTATAGGCAGGCTAGCATGTAAAGGGATGAGATTGAATTTTCCAGAAGAACTAAAGTGAATGAGAAACATCTCAAGAAAAAAATGCAAAAGAATAGATTCACAGACCACAAGCAAGATGCAAGAGCGAGCCGAAAGAGAAAAGGAAGACATATTCAACTCAAGCTGTTTAACACTCAGTAAAGCAAGGCACTTGGCTTTGCTCAGTCGTGAACAAAGGACCCTGGCAGCGGGCTGCTGGCCATGACCTCACAAGCTCCCATGATTCATGAGCTGAGTGTGTCTGCTGTGTGTCCACACAAGGGCTGGGGGACACGTGTTGGCCCAGCAGCACGGCATCGGCGGGTACCACATGTGAGCAATGCTGAGCATGTGTGACCATAATGCAGCTCTATTTTTAAAATGTGAGTTTACTATGACTTCTAATCCTACTTTAGATGTCTACTTCATGATCCGAAGCAGTGTGTTTATTTTAATCCGTGGTATATTTTAGAAACATGACATTATTGCAAAGAAATAAAGAATGAGAAAGGAAAGATTGTATCCAGAGAGTTTTCTGATAGTTGGCTGGAGCCTCCAGAGAGATTAGGAACATGTCAGTGACTCATATAGGCATATGTTACATGAAAAGAATAGATGTGCTGGCCTCTGAAATATTGTCAAGATTTTTTTTTTAACTGAGTACACGGTATGGCAGTCTGGGATTGGCTGGGTGGCCTGACAGTAGTGCTTTCTGTTCTGAGGTCACAGGGAAAGTAGGACCCAGCAGGCCTGACTCTGCCTTTCTCTTTAATCCCCACACACTCACACACACTGGCACTCTAGTCACTCTTCCTGAACCCAGCTTCACTCCTCTGTTCCCCCCTCTGAAACTACACTGCTTTGTTGTGGTTTGAGACAGTCTCACTCTGTGAGCTCTGGCTGCCTTAGAACTATATGGAACAAGCTGGCCTCGAACTCATATAAATGCACCCATCTCAGCCTCCCAAGTGCTGGGGTTAAAGGCATGACTAACCCTTTTTCTAATGTACTCCAGGCTGACCTCCATCTTGCTGTGTAGCCAAGGACGACCTTGAACTCCTGATCCTCCTGTGTCTACCTCCCAAGGATTAGGATTAGAGGGGTGAGCCACAGTGCCTGTTTTATGTAGTGCCTGGGATCAACTCCAGGGCTTCATTGTGCATGTTAGACAGACATTCCACCAACTGAGCCAAATCCTCAACCCTGACCTAGTGTACCTTAAGAAAATGCAAAGGTAGGCCTAGAGAGATGGCTTGGTGTTAAAGTGCTTGCTAAGTAAGTGTGCAGACTTGAATCCACATAAAGAACATAATGGTAGTACATAGCTGTAGCACACATCTGTAAACATAGCACTTCTGTAGTGAGACAGGGGAACAGGAGAATTCCCAGAAGCTCATGGGCCAGTAAGCCTGCCATGTGCAGTGGTGAACAACTATCTTATGGAGGGTGAAGGCCAACACCAGACATAGCTCTCTGACCTCCACATGTACGCCACAACATGTACATGACCACACTCATGCATACACATGAACATGCATGCAAACATATATGTACATACACTATATATAAAGATTAAGAATAAAATAAGTCAGGTGTGATGGTATAGGACTCTGATCTCAGCACTGGAGAGGCAGAGGCAGGGAGATCTCTGAGTTAGAGGGCAACCTGACCTGTAGGGTAAGTTCCAGGACAGCCAAGATACACAGTGAAACATTGTCTCAAAAAGACAAAACAATTAAGTCAATATATAAATAAGTAAGTAAAATGAATAGGAAAAAGAAAATACAAAGTCAAGCAAATTATCCACTACTAGCTTAAGAGCCTGCCTCTCACAACAAGTGTAAAATCATTCTCTAGAAAGGTGAGTCTGGCCCAAGGCCCGCCTCCCTGCCTCACATGGTCCTTTCCTACTCACTGTTCCTCACTCTCACCTCTCTCAAATTTCTTTCTTTTTTTTATTGTTTGTGTATTCTCTACAAGGGTTTTTTTTTCTTCTCCATCCCCAGCCCCTACTCTCCAAATGTTCCCTTGTATACTCACCAAAATTGCCTCCAACTTTCACATGATTTTTTAAAAAAAAAATCTTTTTTAAAAAAACCCACTGATTCCACTTAGTGCTTCCAATATGTGCCCAGGGATAGAACTGCCTACCGGAGCATGGGTAGCTTCTCAGGAGCTTCACCCTTGAAGAAAAATGACTTACCCTCTCCCAGAAACCATCAATTGCCGATGATCCTCAGCTCAGGGTGGGCTTTGTGAGTTCCACCCCCATTCGTGCTGTAGTGTTGACTGGCTTGATCTTGCACAGATCTTGTGCATGCTATCACAATCACTGTGAGTTCATAGCCCTGTGGTGTCTGGAAACACTGTATAGTTGCAGTCATCTACCACCTCTGATACCAACAACCTTTCCCTACCCTCTTCTGAAATGATCCCCGAGCCTTAGGAGAAGGGGTCCGATACAGACATCCCCCTCAGGACTGAGCATTCAGCAGTTCCTTATTCTCTACATGTTAATCAGAAGGTATTGTTTATTAAAATAATTTCTCACCTTCTCCCAGCAGCCATCAGTTGCCAAGAAATTCAATAGGTGAGTAATAATATCTATGTGTGCTGCTAGTTTTGAAATCTATTACAATAAAAATATCAGATGCCGTGTTCCTTAGCCATTTGGAGGCTGATAAAAAACTTCATCCTAGATTTCCTGCCTTTGACACGGTCACCCCTTCCATTCCCCCACTCTCTTCCTTTACCAGTTCTGAAATGTTGTGTGACTTCTAAGTCCTGCTGTCTAGATGAACTCCCTGAGGTAGGCAGCCCTCTGCTCCAGTCACCCCAGTCAACTCCCTTTCACAAGAAGCAAGGTTGTGGGGGTCCCTGCAGGAGTCACGGCAGGCAGAGAAATGAAAACTGCAAAGAGGTGAGGATGAAAACTCCATTTAGTTTGACTTTATCAGACTGGATCAAACTTCTAGAGAGTCTGATGCCAGCAGGTTTATTGGCAGCATATTTAAACACAGTATGATTTGAGAAAAAGTTTCCTGGTATAAATACAATCCCCAGTGCGTGAGGAGGCATAATTTCATTGAAACTTAACATAAAGTTCATGTCATTTCTTCCAAGAAGATGGGTTCTAGAGATAGGCTGCATGTATTAGTTTAAGGGACTAGGGAAGGATCTGATATACTCTCTGTTATACAGACAGCATAGAGGTCATTTAGACTATTAGGTATCTTTGGTCCTGGTTGTGAAAGCTTGGGGAGCCCTTGGCTGTAAGGATCATAGACTACTAGCCAACTCGGGTTCTGGTTGTGGAAGCTTGAATATCGCCTGGGCCAACAGACAACACAGATCACCAGGCTATTAATCCCAGCTTTCCTGAAAAACAGATTATATGACCTTCCCTTTGAAAGGACAGTCCTGGGTACTTAGCATTCCTGGTTTTCCTGGAGCGCTGTGGGCACAAGGACCTTCTGTACTCCCAACACAGGGTATTCTCTGACTTTTCATTGTCTCTGGCTATCTTCTGATGATAGTCTCAACTTCATGGCTGTGTTTTATCCTTTGTTCATTTCACACATGCTTACAATATATTTAGATCATACCCACCCCAACCCACTCCACCCCTCCTGTCTCCCAGCATCCTCCTCCCAACTTCATGTCCTCTTCTTTCATAAACCACTGAGTCCAATCAGTGCTGTCCCTAAGCACATGGATGCCCCTAAGCCTGCCCAAGATCAGTCCAGTCAACTTTACAACATGGATGGGCGGGAAGCTTACGAAACATCACCCCTAGCTGAGGACATATTGGCAATTGATGGCTGCTGGTACAGGGAGGGCCAATTTTTATCGAGGGCACAGCCCATCATAGCTTTTTCAATGGAAAGCTAACACTTTTTTTAGAAGCTTTCACTGATGGTTTCCATAACCTTTCTTTATAGGCTGCTTTCCAGCCTAACAGTTGCGTCACAGCTTTGTACACCTACTAATTACTTTTATCTCAATCAAAAGCAACTTAGAGATAAAATCCAGGAAGTCTTAGCATATGTGTATCCTTAGAACCTTGCCCAGCTCTGAGAAGCCCTGCTCTAGTCTTTTCAAGAGCAGCCTTTCCCAAGGAACAAAGCTTCCTGGGTCTCAGGCAAACCATCCTACAAAATACTCACTTCTTTTTAACTTGCACTGGTCATGTGACTCCCTCCTGAGTTCAAAGAAGACACTCAGCATGTTGGGCCTTCAGGAACTTCTTTTGAACAGAACTATTGCGCATTTTGAGGAAGATCATGTAACTTGCCTTGAGCTCAAATACTAAGAGAAGGAGAAGAAATAGTTGTTAAGGAATCCAACAAAATTTTACCTACACCATCTGTGAAAACAGTACATGCTGTTTTCTGTGGAAAATGCATCTGAGAGCATGCCTTGGGATAATGCTGTGGAGTTCTTCGAACATGATTTCATGAATGCTCCAAATACATCTGAAATGTGTGTCCCATAGTCTCAAAAATGCAAATTCAAGTTTCTCTCATTCTCATAAAAATGATAATGTAGTTTACCAGTGTAGTATACATAGTAATCTCTTCTATGATTACTTTTGTTGAGAAATATTTTTTGAGACTAGGTCTCACTGTACCCCCTGGCTGGCTTGGAACTCACTATGTAGATCAGAATGGCCTCTGCCTTTCAAGTGCTGGGATTAAAGACATGGGCCACCACATTGAGTCTGAGAATGTTTTGAATTTCTTTTTCTCCAAATACTAAGTGGATGAATATCTAAACACTTAAATATGAGTTGGTCCTTATTTGTGTCATAAATGTTACTATATTAAAAAAAATAATCAAGCCACTGACATCTGCTTGGATAACCTTATTCTGTAAAGACTTTTACAACATATTAATCTGCAAGAACAAATTGCCTTGGAAATTTCTTGTAGAGAAACAGCACCAAGCTAAAGGACATTAAGAAGCAGCACTTGTTATGTGTTCAACACTAATTCCCCTATACAGGCATCCTTAGATGCCTTTGCCATCCTCACTGTTATGGTTAAAACATGGAATTCTCATCTGAAGAGCTCATATGTTTCACTCATGGCTCTCGATGCAGCTGTGTTCAAGACTAGGGCTGTGAGGAAGTGAATGCCTCATAAAAGCACTGACCTTAACAATGGATTTATTCCCAGAAGGGGTCCACATCCCCGAATAGGTCCATTCACACATGGTCATTCCCTGGTGGTCCATGCTATAATGACTTTATCCTCCGATGAATTGAATCCTTGAATTCTATCCTGATGGGTTCATCCCTGTGGATTCATACATTAATGGCAGGAAGATGGTAGATGTGTTAAGATGTGGTGCTAAGTGGAAGAAGGAGGTCACTAAGGATTGTTTCCTGAAAAGAAATGTCTTGTCTCCAGCCTTTTTGTTTTTCTGTTTGCTGACTACCATGAGTTGATCAAGATGTCTCTTCCACATCCTGTATACGATGTCCTTCTCAGCATGGCGTAGAAACCATTGAGCCAGACAATGTAGTAGATCAAACTAGTACATGTTTCTTTGGGGACCTGGCACTTACCCTAAAGCTATGGTTTTTTTTTTCTTATGAAAGATTATAGAAACACAATAAGCTAACAAAATAATGTATGCAAAATTAAACATATAACATACTACATTGCAAGCAAGCTTAATGACTGCTCCAATGAGCAGTACTATAAGATAGCACAGCACATCATGAAGAGAAAATTGAAAGCAATACACAGTTCACCATAGTCACATTTGTCATGAGAATTCATTTCCATGCAGAAAAATCCCCCCCCAACATATTGTAGACATGATCATTTCATCATATATTTAGGCAAAGAGTTTCAGATCTTATGACAGACAATGAGTCCAGAAATGATCAGGAGCTATGTATGACCTACATAGGTAAGTTGTCCACTCTCCACACACTGCATCTGACTCAAGTATTGAGACAGAGGTAGGGGAACTGCTGTATGAACTTCCAGTTTCAAAGGATATGGACAGCAAAGAACAGTCACTCCTCCTTGGCATACCAAGTCACTGGGCAGTTGCCTCTGGGCTGTGATCAAACCTGGCTAGCCCCAGGTCTCATTCCCTAGAGCAACCTCCTTTCCCATCATCCTCTTTGCATATGTCTTAAGAGCATTAGAGAAAATGTCAACTTGACAGATGAGCACCTTTCTTGGCTGCTTCCTAGATGTTAAAAACTGGAGGATCCCAAAGGCTCTCTCATGTCATTCAATTGTCTCTATCTCTTTTAATCCACGCTGGGGGCAATGTACAGATCCTTCTCAAAAAGGAAAAAAAGGACAATTTTCTTTTAATGTGTCAGATTGTATTCAACTCTGTGTGGAAAAGCGACACAAATTTTTTGAGGCAGGGTCTCACTATGATGCCCTGACTAGTCTGGAACACACTATGTTGATCAGGCTAGCCTGGAACTCACTGCAATCCACCTGCCTCTTGTAATTACCCATAGCTACAGTTTAAAGATTTAATTAATTTATCATCACATATTATTATAATGTTTCTTGTTTCTACATTTTCACTTGATTATTAGTTTTTTATTTTTGCCCAAATTTTCTCTTTGTCTAGGTTAGCATTTCTTCTATAATGTCTGTGGTTAATAAATATTGTAAGCTTTTGCATGCATGAAAATAGATGTGGATGGTTTTCAACCCTTGTTTAATAAAGAGTGATCATTGAGGTGTACAGAGTTATGAATGTAAAAACCACTTCTCCTCTAAACTCTGAAGATATTGATCTACTTCCTTTCAGTACCAATGTTACCAAAGAGAAATCACTTCATGATTCATGTAAGATACACGGTTTTCGTGACTCATTAAAATTGTATATATTTTTCTTTTGAAATTTCAACACAGTATGTCTAAGTGCAAATGGGTTTTTGTTTGTTAGTTTGTTTTTGTTTTTGTTTTTGTTTTTGTTTTAGTTCATGGAGACTATCTCTTCAAGACTGCCCAAAGGCTCATGCCTATCATCATCTTTTGGATAGTTTTTTTTTCTATTTTTTTAAATTATTTTTTACTTTGGGAAACTTCTATAGTGTTAATAATTGACCAATCTATTTGTATTTTTCACTCTCTCCATCTATTTGTCTTTTCCTGATGAATGCTAAAATTATTGCTCAATCTTGCATCTATTAATTCATGTTTCAGTAATGATGACATGATATAAAAATCTCAATTCAATTCTTGGTGGAGTCCATTGTTTTCATCCAGAGTCTCTTGCTGTGGGATTGTCTGTATGTCAAACATGTTGCTTATTGGTCAATGAATAAAACACTGATTGGCCAGTGGTCAGGCAGGAAGAAGGATAGGCGGGACAAGGAGGAGAGAATTCTGGGAAGTGGAAGGCTGAGGAGACACTGCCAGCCGCCACCATGAAAAACAGCATGTGAAGATGCCGGTAAGCCACGAGCCATGTGGCAAGGTATAGATTTATAGAAATGGATTAATTTAAGATATAAGAACAGTTAGCAAGAAGCCTGCCACGCCATACAGTTTGTAAGCAATATAAGTCTCTGTGTTTACTTGGTTGGGTCTGAGCGGCTGTGGGACTGGCGGGTGACAGAGATTTGTCCTGACTGTGGGCCAGGCAGGAAAACTCTAGCTACAGTCTCTTGTTTCATGGGACTATCTAGGTTTTCATCCCACTGGGTATATTTTTTATATTGATCCTCTAGGCTTTTCCAGCAAGCTCTATTGTCTTTTTTTTTTTTATCAGTTAGCATGTTTGTTCAGCTCAGCATCCCTAACACCTGATATACATTATGATGCATATTCAGTAATCCTTGTTCACCTGTTTGTGAACTGTGTCTACTGACCATGGTCCATACTTCACCAGCGTGGGAAAGAGGCTGGACCACATACCAACAAAGACACTTCAGAAAAGCATTTACTACATCTGAATGAATCATTGACAAGCCGTCATCACTACTACCTCGGACCCAAATCCTACATTCGCTATTCCAGGATTTAAAAAAAAAATAGTGGCTTGGTACTTGAAACTGAGTGTAGATCAGTACTAGCTTATCCCAATCTGTTGTCCCAACTAACTGCATGAACTTTTCCACAGACAATGCTTCTGCTTCTTGGATGAAGTCCTTAGGTCTAGTGGATCCCTAAGGATACCCCTCCACACATCTGTCTGCTGTTTCTTATTGTGTATTTTGAGAGCCGTACTTTTCTCAGTGAGCTGATTCCATATGTTTTATTACAGTCATTTGTCTTGTTTTACAATGGTATTATAAACTTATAATTTTTAAATATCAAAATATTCCTCTGTTTAATTTAGGGATTTGGAGCTTGTGAACTGACTCTCCATCTTGATCCCATCTCCTCCACAACCTCATTTAGTTTACAGTATTAACATACTAATTTCATTAATGTCTCTAACAGATTGTACTAGGATAAACTTTCAATCCACCAAAGTCAAAATAACACAAATTATGAATCAGCAGTTTAAATGAACAAGATTTTATTGCTGATTAATGAGCCTTTGTCTATACAACACCCGAACAAACCTGTCAACTAAAGGGAAAAACACAATCACTTGAACCAATTTCAAGAGGCCAAGCTTTGATTTGACATAGTTGTACCCATGCCATGTAGACGCAGACTGAGGTGCACATGACCTATGAAGTCACTCAAGTAATTAGAAGTTATGTGATGTTCTTTAGATAGCACGGCCAAGTAGCCATTTGGTCAAGAATAGCCCCAATAAGCTTTGCCTGCTGCAAATCCTTTTGGATTTATTTTTCAGCTCGTTCAATCGATTTATGACTTTGTAAGCTAAGCCAAGAAAATGCATCATGAGCCACCCTGTGAACTAAGGAACATTTAGTTCACGTACCCTCCAGCTCCTACACTAACAAGCAACAGCAATGCCATAGCACAAATGATCTCCGATAGCATTAATTCCGCTTAATACATAACATGTGGCCAAGCAACGGGACCCTTTCCAAGCTGTGTTTTCTAGAACACAGTGCTTATTAAACTCCTCTCTAAGAACACATGAGGAATAATCAGTGGCAATCTGCTTTGCATCCCACCTCCCTCCCTCCCACTCTGGAAATGTGCAACGCCATCTCAGTCAGAAGCGCCTCTCTGCTTTGAAAGGATTCAAAAAAAAGAAGAGCTTTTATTACTGGTGATCATTGCTTCGGTTTTCATGCTGGGAAGTATGAATGTATTTGAGAGATGATGCTCTGGTATGTGGCAGTGGACATCATCTGTGCTGGGGCAGAGTCTCCATGTGGACAGACAGGGAATAAACTCAGGGTCCATTAGATCCATCAGGAGTTTTGATGAAAGAAACAGTTTCTTCAATAACAAAGACTGTTACTCTTCTTTCAGATAACAAGTATGAAGGCAAGTATGAAGGCAATTACTTCTGCAGAGAAGCTGATGGTCTTGCTGTCATATCCACAAAATCTATTGTGATCCTGTATTTGTAGATGAGCCCTCCTTCCCAACCAAACAGCAAAACAATTTATGGATCCTATCTCCAATGACTTCCAAATTAGAAACGATTTCTTCACAGGAAATATAGAAAGGACTGTGGAATGCGAGAGAACACGTTTCAGAGAAATGAGCCAGATCTGCACCACATGGGGAGAGTCCCACAGCCCTAACAGCATCCACCTGGCTGCTGCCATTCCTCAAGGTAGCAATGCTTTGGAGCAATGGCAGAATGTTGTTTCATGGACATTTTATCTTTTTAAATGTTTCTGTAGTGAAACTTTAATCAAGTCTTATGGCTTAATTTTCTCATTTGTATCCCTGTGTAGCAATAGGAAACATGTGTGAACCGGACCTCTTTTTTTATACGTATCAACATATGAGTCTTCACAGATGCATGCCCCTGCTTGACATCATTTTCCTCTGTGAATGAACAAGAGCACTCTGATTAGAAACCTATTTATTTTTAGTACTAACCCCACTAGGGAGGAACCGTCTCTAATTGAATGGTGAACTACACCCTCCATATTGATGCACAGTACAGTAACCAAGGGAGGGAATGTGAGCCGGAGTCCTCCCTTGGATAAGTCAGTAAACCCCCAAGTTTAGATCCACGGACACAGCTCCCCATTGTCCAGCAGACAACTTAAAACTCCAATCTTAAAGAAGAGTTCATAGCTTCCTAAATGTTAGGGTGCCAGCTGGAACTGTCTAATTCACCCATTGAGCATGTCCCCCTACTACAGGACTCTAGGTCATATTCAAGTTCAGATGCTTAATAAAGGCTTTTGCTACTTGCTAGAACTGCTACCAGGTGGGAGGAAATTTGTCGCTAGGGAGAATTTAGGACAGTTTATCCTAGTGGCATTTCAGTCCTTCCTAAACACACCCAAAGACATAGAAACCTGGGTGTAATGAATGCCAGTATCAAAAATGAACAAACAAAGCAGTTTGTATAAATGACATCCACTGCTAGTTTCTTGAAGGAGCTATGTATGGCAGTTTGGGAAAAGGAGTGATGACATCTTCCTCTTATCAGCAAGGGTTAAAGGTCGAAATGAAGAAGACTAATAAGAGACAGAGGCAAACAGGAGCAGAGGTATTGGACGGGCCTGGGAGAGGATGAAGAAACTCAGTCACGGGTGAACTGTTCTGCAGCTCTGTCCTCTGAAACTTCCGGACACTCAGCAAAGACAGCAGGCATCCCAGCCCTCAGGCATCCCAGCTCTATCTTTGTACCATTCTTTCAAACAGGTATGACGAGCTGGAAATGTCTCCCTGTGGTTAAGGCAGCTGTTAGCCTTGCGGAGGACCCAAATTCAGCTTCCTCCACTCATGTCAAGCTAGTCACAACCACCTGTAATGCCAGTTACAGGGGATCCAACGCCATCTTCTGGCCTCTGTGGGCACAAGGTGTGCATGCTGTACATGCGCACGTGCGTGCACACGCGTGCACACACACACACCTATATGTATATATATATATATAAATATAATAAACAAATAAAAATAACCAGATATGAAGGCAAGATATACTCTGTGTATTGTTTTAATTAGGTTGTTCCGGAAACCCTATCAGCAGATACCAGGAAGAGAGACTGGCTTAGGTTCTAATGAGAAGTACCACACTGATGAGTTGGAATTATTGGTTTTTGGTTGTCACACTTCCAATGCCATTCTAGAAATAGGTATCATTTACGAGAAACAACTAGGTATGGCCTGTGTCTGCTCTACACTCTGGGACCCTGTGTTCCTATGTAAAATGTATATTAAGATTGTGTGTGAATTGTGTGCTTTAATGCATTTTACACATTTCAAAACTTCGCTTTAAAAACAGAAAATACTAGCAGAGCATTGTGGCACATGACTGTAATCTCAGAACTTGGGAGGCAGAGGCAGGAGGCTAACTCAGTAGTTCAGGGTCATCCTATAACCAGTAACTTTTAATCTAATTCTTCCTATACATTCAGTGTTGGGGTTTCATAGTTTGAGGCCAGCCTGTCTATAAGAGACTCTGTATCAAAACAAACTAGTGAGTGAATGAATGAATGAATGAATGAACAAGCAAATGTAAGTCACTGATATCAATCCATGACAAATGGATCAGCATTTATACACCCTGTGAGTATAGCCTTACCCCAGACCCCGGGACACGTGATTCTGACAGAGAAGGCAAATGTACAGCTTGTGTGTCTTTCTCAACTGAACTTGCTTCCCAAGCTAACAGAAAGAAAACACAAGATACTTACAAGCTCTGTGCATAAATAACTCACAAAACACAAGAAGCAAGATGGGTTAACTTGGCACAAGGCTGTACCCTGGGGTGTGAGTAGGGATCTGCAATTTTAGGACCACATGTTGAAATGTGAAATGCGTACCCGTCATTCTTGGCCTTTACAAAGCAGGACCGATCAGGAAAAGTGTCAAAATTTTATTTTCCAATGAGAATAAACAAAATGACATTCCCATATACTCTCTTCTGTTTGCCAACCTCACTCTGATTAGGGAAGTAGACAAACTGAAAATCAGACTCATAGAGGGCCTAGATTCCAAGTTAGGGAAACACCAGTGAGAACTAGCCCATGACTGTACAAAGTACAGAAAGTTGAGGAGAAAACGCACTACACAGAACACTTCACTCCATATCTAGTAAGTCAGAAAGCTGTTTCCTATTGTCTTGAGACTCAGAGCAGTGTCTTCCCAGCATTCGCCTTCCTTCTGTCCATGATAACATGAAACTTAGCTCATGGCTCAGTGAGACAGAAAGTCAGGGAAAATCCCATAACAAATGCCATAGGGACATAACTGTTCATTAAATACCTAAGAAGGCAAGCCATCTACAACACTTCGTGGGTCTCCTGGAAGTCCCTCTTCTTAACTCTTGAATCTATATCTTTCTTCTCCCCCAGAGACTTGTTTGTGTTCTTGTTTGTTCTATCACAAACATAGGGATCTTCCACATCTCAGCAGAATCACCTGCTGGCTCCTTAACTTTTCTTTCCGTCATCACCATCAGACCCTTTCAATCCAGTCCTCCCTATGCCACTGTTGGGGTGACAGCTAACAGACCAGTATTCTTCAGACCCCCTCCCCACTGCTCTTGGGATGAAGTTCAAGTTTCTGCTTGGCATTGTCCATCTTCATTCTCTCGAATACCACTGGTTAGGACATTTTCTCACATTCCTTAGACCTAACTCCAAAGTGTGTACGTTTTCAAAATTCAAATATCAGGGTATAATGAAATGTTTCCCTCATTATTGCATGGCTGGTGACTTTTAATCCCACCATTTCCCCCAACATTTTAGAAGACTTCAGACTTTCTAGTTGAATACCTAGCTCCATCTGCCGTCCTACTGCTAGGGAGGCTGAAGGAAAAGAATCGTGGGTTCTAGGCTAGAGAAAGTACGAAACACCTAGCATTGGAAAAAATACTCTACTGTGTATGTCTTAATAAAGATTATCATCCATCTCTTTCCCCATCCCTTGAAGAGGCAGATTGTAGAGAAATTGTTATTTTTCTTTCCTTTTAATTCTGTATCTCCAAGTAAAATTCAAAGAAAACTAAAATCCATACAATCTGCTGTATTTCAAGTTTCCTAGAACTTGGATATAATCAGTTTCTAGGAGCTACACCATTCATATGACAGGAACTGTGCTTGGTTACTTATTTACTTAGATTTTGAGACAAGGTCTTACTCTACAGCCTCAGTTGCATGGAGATTTAGAATCCTCAGGCCTTAGCCTCACAAGTCCCAGATTTAATAGGAATACACCACCACCCAGATCTTCTAATTTACAATATCCTTTGGTTCTGTTATTTACTGGCTTCACTGTAGGTGAAAAATGTCTAATTTTTCTAGGGCATGAACATAATCAGGGAAAACTCTGAAGCCATGGCTAGATCCTGGATCCTTTTGAAGAACATGAAAAATAACACTCAAAACATTTACAGAAATGCTCTCCAAACAAATGAAATTGAAATTTCATGGTTTTGCCAGTATCTATCCAGATTCTATCATATCTCCCAAATCTCCCCCATTTGTGCTGTTTTATATGCTTAATTAAAGGAAAATTACTCACAAAATGTTCTTTAACAGTTGCTAAAGCAAGGATAATAACTTTGAGTGTTTACTGTGAGCTAGAATTTGATATTCAGTGTTCCCAATGGCTTAACCACCAGCTTGTGAGGAATCTGGAGGTGGTAGGACCTTTAAGAGACAGGGGCTTTGGAGGACTCTTTGGACCATGGGACATGCCCTTGACGGAACACAGATATCGATGCCTGTCTCACACACTCTTTGATGGTCATGCCATTGCTCTTCTTGTCCTCTGCCACACATACCCACCATGAAGGTATTTTTCAAAGCAATGTGGTCACCTTACCAGGTACCAAAACCTCCAAAACTATTACTGAAAGCTGAGTACGTTGTTAGTCACACGTTGTTACAAACACTTTAACCTTCACAAAGACCTCAGACAGAGTTCTTCTTCTCACCCACACTTTAGAAACGAGAGGGTAGAAGCACAAAGAAGTTAGGCCTTTTGCCTAAGATCACACAGCTGTTAAATGAAGGATCCAGAATTTGAACCCAGACAGCACTCTGCAGAAGGCCCACCTGTAATTTCAACAGTGCTTGTGAATGAGGTTGCAATTAACTTCCCAAAACGCATTTCTCTGAGAAGAAATATGTCATGAATATGAACCATGTCTTGGACGTCTTCCTAGAGACTGTGGAAACAACATCATGTTAAGTGAATAATTATTGCGATTAATTTCTAAATAACATTTTAAACAAAACATAAGCACATTTCCCCCTGCAGCTCTGCCAACGACTAACCTGTATTCTTAAGTTATCACTTGATCTATTAGAGTTTACTTATATTGTATATATGTAGTGAGGAGAAGGCTTCATGAAGTTCTTTAAAGATCATGTGGGTCACAGAATTCATGCAAATGTTCTTCATTTAGTTACCTTTACAAACTGACCTAAGACATGGTGTGTAAAGAAAGCTATTGTGTTGTTGTCACTGTAGTATACAGTATACATATGTGTGTGTGTATGTAGTATATGTGTGTATAGTATATGTGTGTGTTGTGTTTACTATAGTATATGCATATCTACTGAACTAATATGTGATATTCTGTATTCTCATTTGCTAATAAAAACTTTTGTGTTGCACTCACTGTAGTATATATGTATGTGTTTTTACTACAGTATAAGTATGTCCACTGAACTAATATTTGCTAGTCTATGTTCTCAGTTGCTAATTGTTGACTATTAGCTTTAAAGGAGAATAATTTTGGTCCAATTTCCTAATATAATTTCAAATGTGGATTGAATTCTCAGCTTAAACTAATTTAAAAAAACAACATTTTGAAAAGAAAGAGGGATGGAAAGAGAAAAGTGTGAAGGAGTCAACACCAAGCTAACTTTTCTTTTCTTATTTGGGGCAGTGAGTGAGGAGGGGGCAGGCTTGGACACAGGATGGCGCACTTCTGTCTAAAGCTTTCCACATGATGAAGGTAATTATCATTTCGTCTCTGCAGACCTTCTTGGAAGTGCCAACATCTGTTCAGTGAGGAGAACATCTGCTAGGCAAGTGGAGATATTGGGAGATAAGCTGCTTACTCAGACGGTTAGGACATGATGAAGAAATTATAATAAATTGGAAAATTAAGATTAGGATCTGGGCATAATTAGCAGTTCATTCTGTGCCAAATGCTGTATTTTTTGAACACATAATTAATGAGGTTGGAAGCTTCCAATGATTGTCAGCAGCTATGGCTGAAAGTAGCTCAGAAATCTGTTCTCCAGCATCTCCAGGCAATGGGTCACAGGTTTGCTTGGGGTTAGTGCTTGCCAGTGAGCACCAAGTGAAAGTCAGTTTCTATAATTTCCAGACACCATTATCCTAAGCCACTTGCACAGGGAGAAGACTATGATGCTTGATGTTGCCCAATGTCAAACCATGATGCCACTACTGAAAGTGTGTGTCACTTTGCACATATGTGTCTGGGATGAGGACGATAAGGATCTAGAGTACCACTAAGCTCTTATCTTATTGTTCAGTTTTATTCTTAATGTTATCCTTGGGTTTGTAGAGGTGTGGTGGGGGTACATGTGAGTCATGGTGTGTGGGATTATCAGAGGACAACTCTGCATTGTTTCCTCCCACCTTTATGGGAGTTCTGGGGACTGAACTCAGGTTAATAGGCTTGCAAAGCACATACTGTAACCCACCAAGTCATCTCATCAGCCCCAATTTTTTTCATTTTACAAGTTTCACATGAATGATCTTCCCCGTTTCCAAGAATCCTGAGACATAGGCTAGCCACATAATTTCTTCATTCTAAAGCTATGAGAATCACTTCCAAGTATTCATGATGGATCTGGATGACAGAGCTTTTGTTTCATTTGTTCTAAATAGGGTGTACCATGTAGTTTGCATTGGCTTTGAGCCCCAGCTTTCCAAGTACTAGAGTTACAAGCATGAGCCACTGCACTCAGCTTAGGACTTGAAAATAATAAATTTAGATAGTTAATTCCATGTAACAATTTGAATAAACTCATTAACATACAAGATGTGTACCCTAAACCTTCGACTTTAACACTGGAGGCATAATGAAACCATAATCATCTGATATTAGAAGCACAAGCCACAAATCCCATACACATTCCCAACATGTGCATGCTTACTCAACATGCTCAGTTGCTCAAGCTCTGTCATTCTCTCTCCTTCTCTCTCTCCCTCTCTTTTCCAATATCTACAATCTACTATCATTTTGGAAGCTTAAATTGAAGTTTACATTTTTAATATTCAGTTATGTTGACATTATCACTTTTTTAATCAATTTAGGCAGAAATTTTATTTGGTACAAATCATTATTTTCAAGTAAATTATGTGTTTTTTTAATAAATTGGAAAGATTAGGCTGTTGAAAGATTAGTCATTTAAAATTTTTATGTTGATAAAAGGAGTTTCTGTTTTTCCCAAGTAGGGTGAGTGCTCTCCAGGAGCACAGGCCACGAGGCTGATTAGGATAGAAGTCTAAATTTGTAGAGATTCTAAGAGGCTGTGCCACCTCTCATTATTTCCAGCTTAAAGTACAAGCTGCTCCAGATGTTAAGAAAAATAAATCTAAGCTTTCCCCAAGGTGGGCCTATCATCAGTAGAGAACATGCTAGTTATTCCAGCTTTAAGCATGACTATTTGTTTGTTGGTTGGTTGTTTTTTGTTTGTTTGTTTGTTTGTTTGTTTGTTTAAAAACTCTTGCTGGCCTCAACTCACTATATAGATAAAGCTGAGCTAGAAGTCACAAAGAACTGCCTGCCTCTGCCTCCCAGTTCTGGGAGTAAAGGCATGTGCCATAATGCCAGCCTTAAAGAGTGTTGCATTGGTCTTTAAGGTGTTAGTGTGACCTCTGAGTCCAGTGTCATCTACTCACTCTTCCCTTTAAGATGATAGCAAAACCTACCACAGGACTATCAACACCTTAACATGTGTCCTGAACTGTTAAAAATGTTTGGGGTATGAGCAAATAAGTCTAAGATGTGGTAACCCTCTTCACAGAGCTTGAGGTCTAACTGCAATTAAGGAAAAATAAAAGAACAAGGACCCGCCGGGCGTTGGTGGTGCACGCCTTTAATCCCAGCACTCGGGAGGCAGAGGTAGGCGGATCTCTGTGAGTTCGAGGCCAGCCTGGTCTCCAAAGCGAGTTCCAGGAAAGGCGCAAAGCTACACAGAGAAACCCTGTCTCGAA
>CABHPR010143420.1:0-16640 GCA_902168415.1 Peromyscus melanophrys | reverse complement strand
AAAAAAAAAAAAAAAAAAAAAAAAAAAAAAAAAAAAAAGAACAAGGACCCATAAAAAAATGGATGCAACGTGACTTCCCTGTGTACCCTCCATACTGTCCCCAAACTATGAACCCCTGGTTACTGAGCAAGACATGCATTTCATTAGTCCCTGACTTTGCATTTTCCAAGTCTGCCTGAATTGAGACACTGATATGCACAGGCAGAGACCCCAAGCACAGTCAGTGTGCTGTTCACTGTGTTACTCTCTTCACTGGTACACTTGTTGGCTCACTGCAGAAGAGATATTGAAGATTAGACTCAGTGAACATGATCTTCCTTATTGACATTCAAATAAAAAATTATTTCACACTGTTTCCAGTCACAGATTTTCCTGAGGTATCAGAAACAATTTTCACACATTTCTTAACTCTTACATTATCTGGATATTTAACTTAATGCATAAGTAACAGAAGAGAAATTCTCCAAGATTCTGGTAATATGAGGTAATTATGAAACCTGATTCAAAAATATTATCAACAGAAACTGACCCTTATTTGGCCAGCACCAGAAAAATGACTTTTTCCCAAGCATTGAAAGGTGCAATGTCAATGTTTGGGCATCACTACCAAGTGTTAAATGGCTCAAGGACAACCAACAGGACAAAACGCTTAGTCCCTAAAATTGTAGTTTGCACACAATGCTTCTAAGAATGTATGCAGAGAAGTTCTGTGTTGCAAAACTACCTTTAACATGGTGAAATGGAGATATGTTTTTATGTTTTTCCTGGAGTTATGAAACCTATGATTTCTACAAAATGTTTCCAAACCAAATTTATCTCAGCTCTAGTCTGAGTGGTAGAATTTGGGAGATTATACAAAATCTTCATTCAGATTCTGAGAAGTACACAGAAGATTTTCCAAGAGAAATTTTCACTGGTCATGATCTAATCTATTTATCCTTCTCACAATTAGATATGCACAGAGCATTGCCTGGGGATATTGATTTTCACAAAGGGATGTCAACACCATGCATTTGCTCAGTTTGTGAGTATTTGTAGGCAAATGTTTGTCTTCGTATAAAGACAGACTAAAAAGAAAACTTAGGGGCTCGGACATAGCCTAGTCCTAGAGTGCTTGCCTAGCATTGAATATGCCCTGGGTTCAGCCCTCAGCACCACCTTATAAACTGGGTGTGATGGCACATGCCTGTGATCCCAGCACTGAGAAGTTACAGGTAGGGGGAGGAGAAATTCAAAGCCATCCTTAAGTACACAGTGGTTTGAGGTCAGCCTGGCCTGAGATTCAGTCTCTAAATAAATATCCTTAGAAAGCTTACATTTTAAAACATTATAAAGTACAGGACAAAGAACTGGTTTATTTTCTTTGTCAAGATCTTTAAAAGGTATTGTGGGCTATAAACACCGAGTTCACAGTAACGCCCTATTTCCACAGGTAACCTGGGGAATGTGATGACCAGCATGAGATGCCGATGCTCCCTACAGTCCTGAAGAATGATCACTGTTCTCTATTGATATCAAACCTGATCTGTACAGCAAACTCATCCTCGTTTTCAGACCAAGAAACTAAAACACAAATTGATTCAAAATCATAAAGTCATGAGCCAAGACAGCAAATCCTAAAAATCAGACCATCAAAGATCTCAAAGGAGGAAAATTCTTTGAGACTTTTAACTCTGCTAAAATTCCCACATTTCCCATACATTCTTCTACGTAAATAATAGATTCTAAGTAAATAACAGTAAGTTACAGATTCTCATGAAATTACCTACACAACTATGGTGAAGACAGGATCCTGTATAGTGAAGATGAGATCATGAAAAATCTCAGGCACAACTTCTACCTAATGCTAGCATCACTCCTCAAGACTTTTAAAACCAGTTTGAAATTATTTCTCAGAGAGTGTTCACGACAGAAAATATCTGCTGTGAGGAGAGCAGTGTGTGAGCCGCCGGCCCTTGCTGCCTTCAAAAGGCGCATAGCTCTGTGCTAGTTTTACTGTCCGAAACCAAACCTGTTTCGGGTTCTACCCACAATGCTTCCTCAACTTTTTCCTTAACATTTTCAGTGTCTGTTGGACTTGCACATAAAACGTTCATATCAAAGTTAACAAAAGGCTAGGAAGACAGCTTAGTTGGTGAGAGCCTTCTTCTACACATGCATGAGGACTTGAGTTAGCTCCCCAGCACCTGAACTACAGCCCAGTGCAAAGACTTGAGTCTGCAATCCCAGCACCGGTGAGGTAGAGATTGGAGGGTCCTTGAAGTTTGCTGGCTAACTAGCATAGTCTAATAGATGAGTTCTCGGTTCAGTGAGAGACTCCCCCTCAAAAACAAGACGGAAGGCCAGTGAGGGGGCTTGGAGGGAGAAAGTACTTGCCACCAAACCTGATGAGCTAAGTTCCATCCCCAGGATCCACATGGTGGAAGGAGAAAAGCAACTTCTTCATGTCACTGTGGCGTGTGTGTGTGCACGTACACAGACATGCCACACCACACACATACACAGACACCACACCACCCCACACACATGCACAGCCACACCCCACACACATACACACATAGACATACACAGTAAGTAAACAAATACATATGGTTTAAAAATAAAAAAAATAAGATGAAAAGCAACTAAGGAAGATGTCTGACATTGACTTCACACTTACACATGCATCCACACAAATACCCATACTCACAAGTATACACACACACACACACACACACACACACACGTATACACATACATGAAAAAATATCAAAATGTGAATAGTCATTTATGTCTAGAAGAGTTACGGAGTTTAATTCCTCTTTTTATAAGTCTTCATGTTCTTTTCAATTTCTGTAAAAAATACTTATTACAGTTGATGTGTAAGTTGAAATTTTATATTAAATGCAGTCTAAGTCACACATTTCTTCTACCTATTTATTCAATTTTTATCTTTTGTGAATTTATTTCAAAATACCTTCTATCCTAGAAGAATCAGATATAAAATTAAATGTAAACAGTGTATCAGCCTCTTCTGAAGCCCACCACGTCCACTATCAGATCTAAAATACATGACAGAAGTAGCTCACAGGCCTGTATAAATATGCTTCTTTTCAGCTGAAAAGCAAGCCCATTGTACTGTTCCTTCATGCTTAATCTTCCATCCACTGAACACTGAACATAAATTTTCATAAAAATATCATTTGATCTGTAAAGATCTGCCAGAGGCTGGAACACATTCTCTAGCCCTAATTGAAGCTTAGTATAAATATCAACTCAAATTTTCCCAGAGATTTAGACAGTCACAAGGTCCCAGGGCACAATTTGTATATACACCATGTATTTGCATAGGAACTTGATACTTCTAAAAGCATTTTCATAGGCATTAATTCAATTAATCCTCAAAAAGGCTACAAAATAAATACCACTGAACAAAGTTAGCAGACAAAAATGTCGCAATCAGCACTTCTGCCTGATGATCCCCAAGTGTCAGGCTTCTTTTGACAAAAGCACATGGCTCTCCTTAGCAAGAGCAGACTGAGCAGCAGTGACTCTGTAAGTGGAACTTTCAAGAAATTATTTGGGGACCATTAATTATTTGGTGTGTTACGAATCAGTATCATTCATTATAACCATGGAATAATGTTAAAAAAAAAAAAACTCTGAAAGCACATGTACACTATCGGTGATAGATAGAGACAGACAGAGAGATAGATGTAGATAATGGGTAAATGGTAGTTTATTGATAGGTAAATATAAAGGTGACAAGTAGACAATAGATATATAGATAGATAATAAATAAATGGAAAGATAGATGACTACATAGGTTATATAAATAGATTATAGGGAGATAGGTATATGACATAGATATATAGAGATAAATGATACATAGATACACAGATAATATTTATATAGATGACATATAACATATAGTAGATGATAGACAATATACAAATGATGGTGATAGAAAGATGGACAGACAGGCGGTGGTGGCACTCGGGAGGCAGAGGCAGGAGGATCTCTGTGAGTTCGAGGCCAGCCTGTCGCATGAGTCTTAAAAGTTCTTATTAATAAAATCAAACCCGAGGCCAGTTATTGGGATGAACACTGGAAGGTCAGAGAGACAGAATAAGCCACAGCTATCTCACCTCGCTGGATCCTCAGCTGGTTTTGTTTCCTCAGACTGGATGTCCCGAGCCATCATCCAGAATGGGTCTCAGCTGAACTGCTGCTAGAAGCCAAAATGCTTAACCAGGCCAAATGCTTCTCCAGGCCAAATGCCTCTCCAGGGCAAATGCCTCTAGTTTCTGGTCCTCACGCCTTATATACCTTTCTGCTTTCTACCACCACTTCCTGGGATTAAAGGCGTGCTTTCTGGGATTAAAGGCGTGGGTCACCATGCTTGGGTGTATCCTTGAACACATGAATTTCTGCCTCTGGAATGCTAGGATTAAAGGCGTATGCTACCACTGCCTCCTAACCTCTATGTTTAATATTGTGGCTGTCCTGTTCTCTGACCCCAGATAAGTTTATTAGCATACACAATATTTTGAGGAACACAATACCACCACATCAGCCTGGTCTACAAAGTGAGTTCCAGGAAAGGCACCAAAACTACACAGAGAAACCCTGTCTCAAAAAACAAAAAAAAGAAAGATGGACAGATAGATAGTATGTAGGTAGATGATAGATAAATATATAGATGATAGCATAGTAGATAATCTGTAAATATTAGAGTGATAGACAGATGATAGGTAGATGGATAGATGAAAACACACGTAAGTATGTCAATGGAGTAGAGACAGATACCTGCAATCCATCATTCCCCACAGAACTTTGCTGAAATGCGTGTTTGGTGCGTGCAAACCATACAGAACTGCCCCCCCACACACACACACACACTCAAATGTGTGCATACACGTGCATTTCCCATAGAGTAATTATGCTGTGCATGTGTTATTGCTGAAGGATGAAATGCAAAATTCTCATTAAAAGTCAAATCTTTCCATTCAAAAGACAGAATAAAATGTTCCTTTTTTTAAAAAACCCAGATGGCTATGTGTATGCTTTGAAATTTTTCCGCTTTAGAATATTCCTGTTGCTTGGCAGTTCCCCTGGGACTGCTCTCTCTCAGTGCTCTCAACAGCCTGTTGTCAATTCTCAAACCCTCTGCTCAGTGAACCAGCGTGGCTGTTTCCTCTCAGCATCCCCTTTCTTGTTTGTCTCAGGTGCCTTCCACTCTCTTTCAGGGCCCTTTGACAACTCACATTTTACCCCTGCAGCTGCTCAGCCCAGATCTCTCTCTCTCTCCAGCCCCGTTTCCACAGCTGTGGAGTGCTGGGGGCACACCTTCCAGCAACTCTTTTGCTCATGACAGCCTTTGTCTGAATACTATTTTGGCTTCTCCCATAATTTGTCAGCTTGTAGGTACAACCGGAGACTCCAAACGAGAAGGCAACCCTCCTTTGTTCTCTTATCTTTACCTCGTTCAAGGTTGTCATTCAAGACTGAGGGAGAGAAGAGGATTAGTCTCAGGAAGGATGGCTGCTTATGAGAAGGCAATGGGCTAGTGCAGTGTGGTATGCGTCTGGTTAAACATTCCAAAGCTTGCAACAGACAGGGCTTCCTGCGTCCCCACCCAGCTTTTTCAGTAGGACCTTCCCCACTTCGTATCATTGTCAGCTTGCTGCTGAAGACGCAAAGGGAAAGACCCTTGCAGAAAGGTACAAGAGGTGTGGGCACGATAGACGTGTTCAGGGTAACATGTTAGATCTCAGGGCCTGGGAAACATAAAAGTGCCTGAACCTGTTGTAAAAGTGTCTGCCTTCGCGGAGTGGTCAGGAGGCACCACGGTCTTGCCATCGTGTTGAATTTGTGTGAAGCGTTCAGCCTCACATTGAAAGAGCTGTAGCTGGGACGTCTCTGTTCTCACGTGTGTTCGGTTCTGACTTTGCCAAACAAGTGGGCATCTTGCCTCTACAAACAACAAGCGGACGTATTCTGTGTACTGTCATCTCCTCTGATGACACCGCTGATTGTACCTAACCTGCCAGTGGAGCTGGATTGGAAAACAAGAGCTTTCCTTTTGGCCGGGAGAACAAAGCACAATTGTTTCTGTTAAGCAGTGAAGTTTCCACCGCAGCCAGAGGTTACAGAAAAGAATCCTCAGAAGGGGAGAAGAAAAACGTTCCCCATCATGTCAGCGCCGTCAGTGACCAAAGCCACACTCCAATGTCTAACCTGTGGCCCCCAATGCAGAGGAATATTTCTTCCTCCATAAAGTGAGTGTTATTTGATTAAATGAATGTTTCTCTAATAAATAGCATACTAAAGGTCCTTTTTAAAAGACCGTCTTATCTGGAGCCAAGTAAAAGATATATTGGCAAAAACAAAACTTTCATCCAAATTAATAATGTCTTTATACATCCCTGTCCAGATTGGCGCTGGCTCAAGGATGGGGAGACTTTTTCCCATGATCCTTTTCCAGCCACTGAGTGGTCTAGTTAAGCCAGCATCCTAAGCACCAAAGCTTGCAGACCCTAATTCTAAGGGTATCTTTGTCTTCTTGTCTACTACTTCTGGGTGACAGTCCTTAAACAATCACAAAAGGACAGATCATTTCACAGGCCAGAATGAGTATTTTGGAGCCCTTTAAAATTTAAAAATAAAATACAACCAAAGTTCAATATGGGATTTACACTGTCCCCTCAAACTCGTTTTTCAATTTTCACTATTCTTTCTGTTTTGAGCAATGACTTTGGGGAGAAAGGCTAGAATATCTGCTCCACTTGAGATGGAATTAGTGGGGCTGGAGAAATCACTCATCCGTTGGGAGAATGCCTTGCTCTTCCAGAGGACCTGAGGTTGGGAGAAGGTATTGACTGTGTTCTTTGCTTTTTCTCTTACTGTTTTATATGTAGCATTATCCAAGATGGGCATCACACAACATTAATCTCATGAAATTCTCTGAGGAAAGAGTAGGGATGGTGGTGACTATGACCTTTTAATTGGAATACTCTGGGTTTAAGTGAATAAGAAAGGAAGGAGGTAAGGAAAGAGTTTCCATATGCACCATTTAATACCATGAACTACATTTCCAAGGATCACTGTATTCAGGAGGGGCCAGCCTCTTTTTCTCCACACTTCTTTTCTGCTTCTTCTTAAAGTCCCATCTCCTTCCAAGTCTGCGTGGTGGCAAGAAAGCCTCCAGCTCCTGGAGGTCGGGTTTGACAACAGCCCAGCAAGACCTACTCTGTTCTTTTCCAGTCTGAAATTCAAGAATCTGGAGCAGTCTGGTGAGCTGGCTCAATGGTAAAGGCACTTGCTGTCAAGCTTGATCTGGGTTCGATCCCTAGGGCTTGCATAACAGAAGGAGAGAAGCATTTCTACAAGTTGTCCTCTGACTTCCACATACCATTCACACAACACACACATACACACACACACACACACACACAGACACACACACACACACACACACACATATATATATATATATATATATATATATATATATATATATAGAGAGAGAGAGAGAGAGAGAGAGAGAGAGAGAGAGAGATGAGAGATCTAGATATACATTTGAGTAAAAGATAAAGGAGGAATTATTTCTATGCCAGGCTGGAAGGAAAGGCCTTAGAAAAATGCCTGGGGTTGTATAAAGAATCATCAGGAATAGTTCTGTGGTAAAATTCTAAGATTAGCAGAACGAATGCTTAGGAATCTGAAGATGAGAATCTTAGAATTCATTCTGGCGGAGGTATATTACATGGATCCATCCTAGGCTAAGAACATATCTGAGAGTGATAGCAGTAAAGGGCACCAGATGCAGTGAGAGTCTTCTACAGCTTGCCGTAGCTTGTGATGTCCCAAAATACCATGAATGCCATGGTCACTTAGGTCTCCACGCCATTCATCATTTTCCTCCTACTTCACCAAAGCTTCCAATAAACTTAGCGCTTCATGCATTCGATACGACAGCTGCCATGTAGTCAGTCGATCAAGAGATGTTCTGTGGAATGTTCAGACAGCCCAGAACCTTTGCTTGACATGATGACAAAGAAGTCAAACCTGGGGAAAGCTGCTGCCTCTGGATGCAAACCATCGTGGATCTTCCTTCCTGTGTGCAGGATCCTGGGCTACAGTTTGCTAAGGTTGTTGTTTTGATAAGATATTGACCGAAATAGTATCTATGTCCTAAACTGCTATAAACATTAATGACAAGCCATAGCATGAAGTGTTCAGAGTGGTTGTGATGAAGCCTGAGTACTTGAGAAACATTATCACTGAAAACTGTGTGCCAGACATTGTCAAGGTCTTCTACTGCCTTATCTGTAAACATATTTGAGGATTGTATTAATACTATTCTTACTAATTCTTTATCAAATTTATACACATGTACAATGCGTCTTGATCATATCTACACCCCGCTATCCTTGTCAGCTCTCCTTAGGTGCTGCCAACACATTTTCCTCCCAAATTTTAGTTCTCCTTTTTACTTTTCCCTTATCTATAACTCACTGAGTCTAATTAGTACTGACTGTACATGCATGGCTATGGGGCCGTGCACTGGTACACGTGTAGCCTACCAGTGGCCACACATGCGAAGAAAAGAGTACTCCTGTACTCTGACTCTCTCGGCAGCCGTCAACTGTCAGTCTTTAAGTTAGGTCTCTCTGTCTCTCTCCCATCCATGCTGGGATTTTTAACTGGCGTGATCTTACACAAGAAGTCCCAGAGGCAGGTCCAGGCTCCTCTCTGGAGCAGTTCTGAGATCAGGTTTGTCCTTTCTGTCCTTGCATCATGATGGCTATAACAGGAGAGAGAAAAATTAAAATAAAATAATTATTGTTAATATTAATGTCAAACAAACCATATTCTCCTTTCCAAAGGGCGAGTACAGGGTATGACCTTCTTCCCTCCCACCTCTGAAGCACAAAGTTTTCTTTCTTCTCCATATTACTTCCCCCACCCTGCTGAGATGTTCTTAGTCAAATTGAGCACATTTGTGGAAACTATAAAACTGCTAAGTGATGTTTTAGCTTGCCTTGTATGTTGCCTGATCTTGGAGCGCTTATCTAAAGTGATATGTACCCAGAGGGTGGGAAAATTGTATTCCCCTTAAAGAAAACAAAAGCAAGTTCTTTATTCTCTTGCCTACTTCCAAAGAAGTATAGCCAAGAAAAAATTTCAGTCAGTTAAATGAGTATGAGAAGGCAGCTTGTAAAGGAAAATAAGTTTGTTTCCAGTTATACCTTTCAAGGTCTGATCAAAAGTTGGTGGGAAAGTCGGGATTGCTTTCTAGGACCTTCTCAAGGTAACTTCTGCTTTGCTTTTCTTAATCGATCTGGAAAGTTTTGAGAATAAAATCATCACTGAGTGAGAAAGTTTTATTAAAATCCACAAAGGATTTTTCAGCTGTAGACATACTGTGTTCAAAAATGAAGTTCAAATTAATCTATTCAAGTAGTAAACATGAGTGCCATAGCTTCCTAATAAAGCCACATGTCATAGTATACCAGCCACACATCACACTGCAGCTTAAGGACCTTTTCTTTTGTGTCTTTGAGTGACTTCCTGGCAGCCAGCACTGTCTGTAGATCAATGTCATGATGAACTCCTGAGTACACTTCCATTATTAGAAAACCACTGTACAGATACACTTAGGTCTTTCAGGAGGCAATTCACATTTAAACAATATGTAAGTGTTTATCTAGTGACAAATACTTATATGGGTATTTTTTTACATGAGTAATTTTATTTAGACCTTGAAAATGAATAGAGAATTGTACTTAGGATCAAAGTATCAGTGTAGCTGATATGGGGGTATAGCTCAGTGATAGAGAGTTTGGCAAATCAAAGGTCCAGAGTTCAATACTCATCACTGAAAAAATAATAGAACATTCTCTAGAACCAGAGTCTAAAATCCCAAGTCTGTTGATCACTAGGACAAATGAGTACTTAGCATCACTTCACTCAATTTTAGCAGTTAAAACTTTCATAGTGGCTTCCAGTGTGAAGGTATACACAGAAATTCTCAAAGTATCAGAAAAGAGTACCTATTATTATTCAGAAAATGAAAATTATGTGGGATCTTTACATAAGGATATTAAAGCTTGGCCATTAAGTTATAAAAGCATTTGTAAAAGAACAGGCACAGATACATTGTCCAATCAGATAAATGAGACAAAATAAATGATCATAAACTCAACAAATTTGGAAATTTACAATTATAATTTACTTTGGGGCAAATTCAAGTACTTGACTGAATAGGTTTTCTCAGCCGTAACTTTTCTGTTGGGTCAACACTGCCTTAAATTTACAAATATTCAGGTCAAATCTTGTCATCCACCGGAATGCTAAGTCATAAGAAGTCACACTCAGACACCTACAAGGAGTTTTACAAGTTCACTGAGGTTCACCTCTCTGCATGTCCAGGCATTCAACAATTTCTGTATAAAAGATCAATGCAATGTAAGAAAGATAATATTCTAAAAGCAACACTTACTATATTATCCCACTCCAGTTGGGAAAAGACAAACATACCCTAAAACGAGCAGACTCACATCTAGTGCCTGAGACCCTAGACAAAATGGCTGCTTCCAAGGACGCAAGCAGTCAGCTTCACTGTGTCCTGGGATCCTGTTTATCCAGGAGCCTCCAATCAATATATGCAACCACTTCCAACCCACATCTTGAACAGAACTAACTTCGCCAATGCAAAAGCATGTATAGGTCCAACTCACTAATTACCACGCCATCTGGTGTTGATCTGAGATGAAGGGAGCTGAAAGCTCGGATTAGACACCTCCAATGTGGGGGATTTTGATTAGAGGCTTTCAAGTGCTGGCCAACAGTCCCCCTCCCAGCATGTGTACTCCATATTTGGTTATTTTAAACTTTAACAATCACCCCTAGTCAACCTACTCAACAGATTTAAAATTGGGTGCACAAATACATGCACACAAACACAAACACAAATACATGGACACAAAACTACTGCCTAGGTACAGCAGTGAAGAGCACTTACTACTCTTTGTAGAAGACCCAAGTTCAGATTCCAGCACCTATATGGTGGCTAGCAACCATCTGTAACTCCAGTTCCAGGGAAATCAATGCCCTTTCCAGTGGACACCAGTCACACATTTAGTGACCATATACACGAAAGCAAAAACACTCTTACTCATCAAATAAAACAAGTCTTTAGAAAACACTGCTTATGATAAATTATTTGTAAAACTACATATTATTGGTGTAAATATTAAGGCCACTCCACGTAGTTAAAAGGAGATTTATTTAAAGGCGTAACTCACAAATGAAGGGATAGGTAGATGATGGGTTCTGGAAGAGACGCAGCGCAGTCCGGCGGTGTTCTCTGGAGAACTTTCCTCGGTCTACCTCTCGCGTCCAGGTCCAGGAAACAAGAGAGCGCGCATCCGGGTCTCAGGTCTTCAGGCCCTCCCTTGGCCCCACCTTGTAGGCGTGATAGTTACGGAAGCCTCAATGGGGGTTGGAACTTCCAGACCAAAGCTGGAGTGGCTACCCACTACAACATATGTTAAAATGCATTTTCTTTCATCCATAGTTACCTCTTCCCCTATGCTGACATTTCAGAATTTACATGAATTCAGTTGATATGGCTGCACTAAATAGATGTCTAAATTCCTAACCTGGAGCTAGACACTACCGCAGCACCCTATGCTGGCTCCAGTCAACATTCCAACAGCTCTGCTACACATTTATGTGAAATTCATTTCCAAGATGCATGGGCTTCTCTCCTTCTGCCTCATAATGCTACAACAGTTATCATTATCCTCACTAAGTCTGTAGCCCCTGAACCTGCTCTCCTGCCCTCTCCAGAGGGAGCAGATATGAACTGGAGAAATAATGTCACAATGAAATGTATTCAAAATCAAAACTGTTGAAAAGCAATATTGATATTTTCCCTCAAGACCTTTATTATTCCAAACCCCACTGTGATCTCTCCTTCCAGTTCCATCTCCAGTGTGAGTGACATCTGTCAATGCCCATTCTTCCACCTGTTCTCTCTGCTAGTGTTTCCTCCTTTCACTTTCTCTGACTGGCCTCTCATGATTCTTTACTGTCCCCCAGCTAACTTTCTCAGTCTGCTTTTGGGCGTGTGTGTGTGTGTGTGTGTGTGTGTGTGTGTGTGTGTGTGTGTGTTTGTGTGTGTGTGTGTGTGTGATTCTTACAGAAACACATAATTATTATTTAAATTAAAACCAGTGAAGCAAATAAAATTCCAATCTAAAAGAACACAGAAGAAAAAATAAGAAATGAACAAATAAAAACTTCCAAACTTGGTGATAACAATAAATTCTTTCATTCTAAAATGCACAATGATTTTAAAGAGATTAAAATTACCGAGGGGAGTGAAAAATGGTCATAAAGAATCTAGAAGATTGCTACATGCTGTCTACAAGAACTGTCCATAAAACATATAGTGAAAATGTGTAGCTGGCATGAATAGGGAAAAACAAGATGTAAAACTGACCATCAGAAGCCTGCTGTAGCCATACTAATACCAGGAAAACAGAACCATGAAAAGAAATACAGAGAATGATACAATGACATGGGGAGATAACTATCCAAAGTTAAATGATCTCCATTTTTTTTATTAAGAAAACTAGGACCTAGAATTAAATATTCAAAAGCACCAAATTAATAACTGACGGCTTCAGAACTTGAACCCACATCTCTGAAAACATGAACCCAGGTCCTTTCTAATATGACATGACATGATGACAGCACTCAAAATATTCAGTAACTGTAATTTTAGCTCTAGACGTTTAGCATGAATTATACAGTCATACTTTCCACAATGAAGCATGCTGAAACTTGCTTCTACGATCAGTTCCTTACAGGTGACTCTACAATTGTTCAGGCTTTCTTGTTTCTTTCTTTGGAGATGACTTCTTGGTTCCATGTTTCTGATTATTTTAGTTTCTAAGGACCTAATTCAATAATAAATTGATTAATCTGCATTAGATTAGTTACACTTGCGTATACTTGCACGCATTATTTCTAATTCTCAAAACAGCCCTTTGGGCCAATGTTATTGTCCCCACATTACAAATAAGAAAACATTTTTTTCCTGTAAATTCAACTAGTCCATAAAATACATTCTTGGAAACAAAATACTAGGCCTGTTTTCATAAGCTTTAAATTATTACTAATTATCCAAAGAGTGTGTAAAATAAAAACACTACAGCCAATCTCGATGCTAAACGGCTCTATTCACTCTTTGCTAACTACCACCAGCCTTCTCTGAGCCATTGTTTCTTTTATCATGGTCGTGGTAAGGATTCCTTTGTTCAACACGTGATGCTGACTGCCTCGTGGGTTTACACGTATAATGAGTGGGATTTCTGGCTATGTCAAATGTCCTCTTACTATGGTAAGTTTTCACTCTGAGCCCCAGTAATCATTATTCATTTAATATATATCCTTCTTGTTGTCTTATAACTTATCACCAAGTGAAATAACAAGGTAGCTTCATGTTTGGTGAGATCAATGTATATAGACATACACACATTCACTATAATTCCAGTTTCTGGAATACACACGTTCAATATAAAATGAGTGAAAATGGAAATTGTCTTTTGATGTTTAATGTTTAATTTTTATGATTTTACCTTAGAAAAGTATTTTTCATAATTCATCTCTTATATAGTTATATAATTAAAACAACAAATGTAACTGCATTCTCATCTAAGCACACTATGGTGTGCACTCTAAGTTTGCTGACATAGTAATGCATCATAACGATAAGCCAACAACAAATGCATACAATAATGTACATTTGCCGTGGAATAATGCTGCGGGACACAGGAAATCTTCTGACTACATACATTATTTTATTTCTTTCGATCCATAATTGGGAGCGTATAGTTACTAACAAACCAAGTATGTTTTAAGTGTTGTCTTTCAAACTAGAAGCAAGAATTTTACCTTCCACCATCCATTTCTGAAAAATCATGAGGCTAAGGCTTAAGACAGCAGTAATGGTAATAGAAAAGAGCACTTGAGTGTGCAAAATATCATCTAGTTTACGCTAAGAATTTTTACAAAACATAAAAATTTGAGCTTTCTTCGGTGCGTTCCTACCTCTTCTGTGCCATCTAGTGTTTTTAAGTGATCCGTCTGTGTGCCGAGTGGAGAATAACCTGCTAACACTTCAGCTGGCCATGCAGCTCGTCTGCACACACACACTCACCCGCAGGCGAGCAAACAAGTAACTTAAGACCTGGGCTGCAGAAGGCTGCTTTTATTAGGTTATGAAAAACTGCAAATGAATAGGACTTTAACAGCAAAGGAGAAGGCTTTAAAGTTCAGTCCAGGAACCATGGCTAACAGATGCTGAGAAAATAATGCATAATGGAGCGATTGAGTCTCGTTAGGTTCACATACTGCATAATAGGAACAGAATTTTGATCTGAGGCAGCACATCTGGAAGGGAGAAAGTAATGGGAAAAGGACAGAGTGAGCAGGACCATCTTTCCCCATTCACAACTAAACATTTTTGCTTCTCTTGTGGTCTGGCTACTGTACCAGATTTGGTCATAATACCCACTATTAAGAGTGGCTGCTGTAGCTAGCTCCTTTATTCTTTCAAAGTGAAAGCCTGTGTTTGTCCAAATACTCCATTAGAAGCACCAGCTCCCTACAGAAAGCCAGGTAGACATCTTTCCTGCAGGCTTTTCTCCATTCCGTGGCATCCTGTTCCATCAGACACGAACTGTCCAGTGTATCAATGACAGACACGTTTGTTTCTTGGTTTGCACCTGAGGTCTTTGAGTGAACAGCTTGATGGCTTTGTGCTTCACCATGTCATGCTTCCATCTGCAGATTAGATGGGAAAGTAAACGAAGCCCAGAGAACTGATGCGTCTTGACTCAGTTGGATTTTCAAATACATGAGTCCTGGACTGTCTAGTCACTTCTTGCTAGAATAAACTAAGTCAATTAACTGCCCCATAAGGGCAATGTATCCTACAGCTCAACTTCCCATGAGGATTCATGTCTGTGTTCTTTTTATGTCACAAGACTCTCTCTAAGACAATAAGGGAAATTCTACATGTATGTGCTTTTTCCTGTGACCTTAAAGAGTAGAGTCAAAAGTCAGGAGTTGGGCTGGAGATGTAGCTCAGTGGTAGAGTAGTTGCCTAGCAACTAGGTTCTAAACCAGGGATGTTTAACCCTTTCCAAGCAAGGATGGAGCACAGAGGAGTTGTCAGTCTGACTTTAGGTCCCATGTGCAGAGCTTTGCTCAGCTTTCTTTGCATTTTCTCACCCAAACCTCAGTTGGGACAATTGGACCTCACTTAGTTGTATCCATGCCATATAGCCCCTGCCATGACGGCTCTTAAACAGTAGGAGGGGGTTGATTCCTGCTCTGTATGATGCTGACCAAGAGTCAAGCCATAAACCGCTTTCTCCTGCACAGGCAGCATTCGTGATTTACATTATTTAGGCTAAGGCCTCCCCGACTGTGATAGTTAATAATGACTGTCAACTCTACAGTACCTAGAATCACCTTGGAGACAAATCTCTGGCATGTGTGTGAGGGAGTTTTTAATTGGACTTATTGAGGAAGACTCACCCTAAGTGTGGAAGCAGCACCCATGGGCCAGGGTCTTGAACAGCATACAAGGTGGACAGCAAACTTCACACAAGCATGTATCCCTCTACCACAAAGGAACTTGCGTGAACATGGCTTTTTAGCCAGGTAAGAGTCCTTACCAGAACTCAACCATCCTGGACCCTGAACTCAGAGTTCTAGTTCCCAGAACCAGGGACAAGTTTAAGCCACCCTTGAGTTGGAATACGATATGAGGACAAACCCATTTCTGTGAACTGAGGACATCAGTTCCATATGAAAATCATAAGAATGAGTAGTAGAATTCCTGGCTTGAGTTTTGTGGACATCTCTAAAAGATGATATGTATATTTTGAAATTGTAAAAAAATGCAATAGAAATATACCTTGTTCTATGACATACAAAATAGTGTCTGCATGCATATTCATGAGTAATATTCTTAGTTGAAGAGTACTGGGATCCTTTGAAGAGAATCTAGAGCTTCCATTAGCTTCTGAGAAGAGCCGTTTATCACTTTTCTAAGAACAAAGAGAACAAGAAAGAGCCCTTATGAAGGTGAGAATTGCTGATAAGAAAATGTTCCCCACCAGGATACAGAACAAGATTCCAATCCTAGTGAGGGGAACAGAAAAGGCAGAATAAGAATTTGGGTCCCTGAAATTCCTGGGTTAGGAGATAAACAACATTCTCAGAAGTTAGCTTTTCAGAAGCCAAGTATTTATTGTTAGGTCAATGTGTGGAAAAGGGTACAGACTGGTAGCTCATTGGTACAAAGTGCAGGATTTTTCCCTAGCAACTGTGTCCTTGGCCAAGTAGACCCTCCACAGCTCATGTAGACAGCTGCTGTAGACCTCATGTATGTGCATCATTTCCAGTCCACTCAGGGTTGGACAGGAACATGTAACGCCACAGATAAAACCCCTGCTGAAGGCAGAGGTAAGAAGTGAGGCTGAAATGAGGACTGAGGACATGAGGAAGAGGAGCAAGAGGAGGAGGAGGAGGAGGAGGAGGAGGACGACGACGACGACGACGACGACGACGAC
>CABHPR010143419.1:0-13505 GCA_902168415.1 Peromyscus melanophrys | reverse complement strand
CACGTAGCACGTAGCACGCTGATTATGTAGGACTTGAGGCCCTGGGATGACTAAGCATTCTGACTGCTTAATGGACAGCACTTGTGTGGTCATGTAGCTGGGGAGTGGCTAGGAATTGTAACAGTGTGTTCACATAAAAATTATTTAACCCGAAAAAGAAACAGTATCAATTCCTTATGGTTGCCCATTTTTCCTCCACTGAGGAAACTGAGGCCACGAGAGGACATGGTGAAGTGTGGGTCGGGGTGAGGCAGCCTGTGAGTGGGGTTGGGTACTAGCTATGGCAGGGACAGAACATGGCTGTCCTTCACTGTGGCTGCCTCCCTACAGTCCCATCTCTCTTGATGATATTTGTGAATCTAGAGGGTCACTGTGTGGCAGGAAACACAAAGCCAAGAACGATTACTAAAGAGATCACCCTGTACCGAGAGAACACAGTAAGAAGTAGCAAGCTATTTAGACCCTGGTTCCGTATTTATATATGGCCAATTGGAAAACATCAGATTTGCTTATGGGTCACTGTCAGAAGCAAGGCGGGGTTTTAAGCCAACAACAAACTAGAATAAAAACAAACTAAAGTTGAATAAATGTAATAGCCTGTCTGGTAGGATGACCATACAAACTGAGTGTCTACCTGTGTCCCACTGGCTCAAGGCTCCAGAAGCCTCCTCCAGGGCTCAGCACCCTTCACTTTCACAGTGACATTTGTATCTCCATCTTGAACTCTCTGGGAGGGTCAGTCCCCTAAATTGTCCTTCCCAGCAGGCTCTGCCCTCCTGTGCTCATACTTCACACATCTTTATAGACCAGTTTTAGCAAGATCACAGGGTAGGCAGAAGCAGCCCTTTCACTGGATAAAGCAGTAAGTACTTCCCTTTAAGCCCAGAACAACATGTCATTTTCTTTTTCAGACTCACTGTGAATATGTTCCTACACATGAACAAGGCCACCCAGGGAGCCTCAGGGCCACAGACTGCCAAAGGGGGCCAGTTCAAGGCAATCCCTCTTGTTAGGAAGGACAGTGTTGGTCCCTTGGTTTCCAGAGAATTTAAATATAAAAAGGAATGCACCCCTCTGGAAGAACAGTGGAACACACAGCTGTCTGCAGTGCACCTGCCAGTGACTTCCTGGCCACAGTGCCCCCTTTTCCTAGACAGCTGAAGACTATTACAACAATGGAAAAGCGATTATGATTGGTACTCTCGCTACTTAGTCCTAGAGTTTGGAAGTCTGCAGAGCCAGGGAAAGTGCATGGGGACTGGTGCTTCTGTGCACACTCTACTGAAGCTGCCAGGTACTGGGGACTCACTTCCTGTTGGGCTCTGTGCTAGAATCTGGGGGCAGGAGAAAGGCGGGGGAGGCAGACACAGTTTTGAACAAACACAGGCAAGTGCTTGGGAAAGATGGGTCCCAGAGTGATTGGTTTGTCTGAGGAGGAAAAGGAGAGCTAAGGGAGAGAGAGGAGAGAGGGCAGAAAGAAGGAAAAAAGAAATCGATTAGAGGAAGGGTTACTATTGTGAAGAACAAAGACATGTCAATTCAATGGCATGGGGGAACCTGCTGGGGGTGGGGGTGGGATCCATAGGTAGAAACAAACAGAGACTCCAAGTCTGAGCTCTACTCCATGGAATACAGAATGAAATTATTACTTTACTTGTGATAAGTATACCATGCATTTGAAGATGTTGATTTGAGGAAAACTTGGATACAGGGTAGAAAACTTTCTATCATGTGGTGTGTGTGTGTGTGTGTGTGTGTGTGTGTGTGTGTGTGTGTGTGTGTTTCATTTTTGTAACATTTCTCTGTAAATATATAAATCTATTTCAAAATAAAATGCTGAAACCAGGTATGATGGTGCATGCCTGTAATCTCGTCACTTAGGAGGCAGAGGCAGAGGCAGGAGGGTAGATAGTTGGAGACCAGCCTGGCTATCTAGTGAGACTTTCCTGGAATTGGCTCAGGGTGGTTTGTATTTACCATCCAATGGGCAAAGCCACTAGGCTGATTAATAAGGAACGAGACAGGAACTACCATGGATGTCCATGCACAGCCCTCCCCTCCCTAAATCATGGTCACTCCTCAGTCTCCAGGCAGGGTTCAAGTGCTTGAGTCCCTGTCAATAACTGCTCTCTCTACCTGCAATGGCTCCTCCAGTCCTTAGCTCTGGCCTACCTCCTGCTCCCCGCTCCCCATCCTCTGCCCTACACAGGAAGAGAGTTCTTACAATTACACACAGACAATCCCATAGCAGGGCCACCATCAATTCAGATGGCTGCAAAGCTCCTTCCTTCTAAACTGTCATAATGCCACTTAATAATATGAAGCTTAAACCTCCTTTCAGCTTTTAATCTCACGCTGGGGTATCTGGGGTGCTATGATTTTGTCATTTTCACAGAAACCTTCTTGCTTAATGAGTCTGTCTAGCAATACTCCCAATGGCTTTGAGCCAGCGAAGCAAGACTACTCAGGTTTGGGGATGTAAGCGGCTCGCCTTTCAACTTCTCACTCAGTCAATTTCAGTTTCGCTAAGTTGAATCTGGTTAAATTGCTGAGGTGCAGGGTGAATTCCTCTCCAGTTGGCTTTGAGCAGGCTGGCTCTTTGGAAACTTGTAAGCACACCAACAGCTTCATTGGCAGGGACAGCCTTGGGGCACCCTCCATTGAGGACAGATGCCTGTTCTTTTCCCTGTCCTAGCACAGAGCAGTAGTCTATAAGGGTCACTGACTAAATGAGGGCTAAGAACGTAGAGGCAGCAAAGCCTGATAGAGTACAACTGGGGGTTGAAGTGGAATAATTAGGTGGCTAATGTCCTCCATTTTCATCCCATCACCCAGTCTGACCACAGACCTTCACCCAGCCTCTGTGACCAGTTTTGGGGATGAGAGGGTCAGCTGTGTGGACCTTTGGCTATCCCACCGCAGAGGGACTTGCTCTAATGAAATTAATGACTTTTGTGCTGCTGCCATCAAACATCTGGCAGGAGAAACAGAAGAGGAGAGAGACTTATTTTGGCTCATGGTTCGGGAGTCACAGCCCCTCCAGGTGGGGAAGGCATGATGATGGCTGAAGCAGTTCGGTTGGTAGCAGCGGGGGGCCTGTTGGGACAGCTCCACAGACCAAGAAGCCCAGAGAGTGGAGAATGAAATCTGGACTGGGCTCTGATGCTCAAGGCTCGCCCCCCAGTGGCCTACATCTACTAGCTGGAAACTACTTCCTGAAGGTTCCATTACCTCCCCAAACTGTGCTACCTGCTTGGGAACAAATGTTTAACCAAATCAGCCCCTGGGAGATATTTTACCACTAAACCAAACTATTAAGCTTCCCCAGGGCAGGTCCATACTACTGTTACTCAGTCATCCCTAAATTTTTATTTTTAAAATAAGAAACAAAAAGTAGGTTCATCTCATTGGTTTTTCTCCCCCATCCTGTTAGGATTTAGGAAGTGAATAAAAATGTGGGTTCATCCTTGTAGAATCATGAAATTATTGAGCCATAGGCAAAGGTTATATCCTTGATTTCTAATTACTAAAGTGCTTCAACTTCTGATAGAGTTATATCCAATATAATCAAGTTGAAAAGTGCATTTGATGTGCCTCACCTACCAAACATCATAGCTTAGCTCTATTTTTTTTTTCTAGTCAGGGTTCCCCTATGTATTCCATGTATTCTATAACTTACCATGTAGCTAGACTAGCCCCAATTGTGTGATCTCCATGCTTCAACTTCCCAAGGCATTCCAGGAGAGAGCCACCACACCTAGCTAGCCTAGCCTATCTGATGTTCTCAGAACACTTAGCCTACAGTTGAACAATTTGTGGAGTGAGAAGTTTACTTATAATGAAACATTGAATGTGTCATGTAGGTGACCAGGTACTCTACTGAAAGTTCAAGTTGGAATGGCTAAGCTAGGAAACCCTTTTGTATTACTGTAAACTCAAACTACCATCAGTTGTCAGATCCACCCATCACAACATTATTAATGAACAGGCACATTTACTTCCACCTGTTCTTAACCAGGTACCTGTGGTTATACTGTGTCCCCCAATATATTGTGCACCCTAATAAACTTATCTGGGGTCAGAGAACAGAACAGCAGACATAGAGGCCAGAAAATAGTGGCACACACACCTTTAATCCTAGCCTTCTGGAGACAGAGATCCATCTCTGTGAGTTCAAAGCCACACTGGAAACAACCAGGCATGGTAACACACACCTTTAATCCCAGCACTTGAGATCTCATGTCTTGCTTGGGAAAGACACATGCCTTTAATCCCAGGAAGTGATGGCAGGAAGCAGAAAGGTATATAAGTCATGAAAACCAGGAACTAGGGCCTTTTTAAGCTTTTAGCTTTTAGCAGCAGTTCAGCTTAGATCTATTCAGATGAGGACTCGGAGGTTTCCAGTTTGAGGAAACAGGATCGGCTGAGAAGTTGGAGAGGTGAGGTTAGCTGTGGCTTGTTCTATCTCTCTGATCTTTCAGAATTCACCCCAATACCTGGCTCCCGAGTTTGTTTTTATTAATAAGACCTTTTAAGATTCATGTTACAGGTACCTGATAAGTACTTGTCAGTCACTACTCATGGGAACATCAAATTAGACTAGCAACTACTACTATTCTGGTTCCCATTCCATAGAGAAGAAACTAATGCTTAGGGAAAAAGTTATTGTTTCTTAAGGTTATGCTTTCCCAGCTGGCAAGAGGTGAAGCTGGGTTTGGAACCTAGCCAGTATGAACCTAGAATTCACTGGTCTGACTCTGTGCTCTGTGATGATCATGAAAATTGGCCCATCTGGCTCTCCAGGCCCAGAAAACTAGAAACTGCTCCAGTATCCTGTTTGTTGAGGTGTCTTTGGCTGAGAAGTTATAGTGGGTTTCATACTAAGATTAAGCAGAGCTCCTGGTTAGGAAGGTGGGTACACAGAAGCCCAAATTAAGGGATGTTGAGTGAAATGCAAGTTAAGGCATCAAAGCTCAGCTGAATTTCCTTAGCTCTTTCAAGAGTTCCTCTCACCAGCATGGAACTTCCTGCCTCCTTGTCTGAGGTGAAGGCAGGGGGCAGGCTTGTGGGACCTTCCTCAGGAGAAATCCATTGATCACATAATCACATGTTTTGAGAAGGGCCAGTGGAGGACTGAATTGCGAAGTTTTGCTCTATTGCATTTTTCTTTCATTCAGCATTTTTCTCATGAAATTAAAACAGAATTGATTTCTCTCCCTCATGATATTGGGTATTAAGAAAGGAATAAATGGGTGGCCTGATCACAGATCCAGGCACCAATTCCACGCAGCAGTGCAGCATTTGTAAGAGGGTTTTATTAGTTACCATTTGTCATGGGAAGGTTTTGTAAGAGTCTATTCAGTGGAATAGATCTCCTCCCTAGAAGAAATGGGAACTTTCTTCTTCCTTGGTCAACATGATCATTTACCTAACATTCTCTCCAACCTTCTGCTCTCACGTTAGAGGACAACTTTCTCTCTCTCTCTCTCTCTCTCTCTCTCTCTCTCTCTCTCTCTCTCTCTCCAGGGTTTCTCTGCATAATCACCCTGGCTGTCCTGGAACTCACTTTGTAGACCAGGCTGGCCTCGAACTCACAGAGATCTGCCTGCTTCTGCCTCCCAAGTGGCTGGGATTAAAGGTGCCACCATTGCTCTCTCTCTCTCTCTCTCTCTCTCTCTCTCTCTCTCTCTCTCTCTCTCTCACTCTCTTTCTCTCTGTTTTTAAAATTAATTTATTTTACATCCTGGCAGCAGTTTCCTCTCTCTCCTCTCTTCCCAGACCCTCCTCCTATACCTCCTTCTGTCCCCACCCCTCAATCAACTCCTCCATTTTTTGCAGGTCTCCCATTGATATAAACAAAACATGGCATATCAAGTTGCAGTAAGACTAAGCACCTCCCTATGTATTAGGGCTGGGCAAGGTGACCCAGTATGAGGAATAGGGTCCCAAAAGCCAGCAAAGGAGTCAGAGATAGCCCCTGTTCCCACTATTAGGAGTCCCACAAGAAGACCAAGCTACACAACTGTAACATATATGCAGAGTGCCTAGGTCAGTCCCATGCAGGTTCCCTGGTTGTCAGTTCAGTCTCTGTGAGCCCAGGTTAGATATCTCTTTTTAATCTAGTCTGTGATGTCACAATAGGAGCAAACACACATATGATAGGTGGCATCACCTTAGTTAGGAACTAACTACACCTCCAGGGAAGCAAGTTTTGAGGAACCTACACCCTATCTGGCCCCAGACTCATAAGCCTGAGGGAGTCTTTCAATTTACAAAGTGGTCAGAGGAGAGTGGGTGCAGGAGGAGGATGTTGAGACTCAGGGAGGCTAAGAAACAGAATTAAGGCTACAGAATAAGTGGGCTCTTCTGGAGATGTAGCTGGAAGATGGATGGCAAAGCATTATTGCACAGCATGAGAGGAAAGACTCCAGTGTACCCCTTATTCAGATGGCCCTTGAGAGTAACACTGCCCACTAGAGGCAGAGTACAGGCACATTTGTGATCTTTGTGTTTTCTAGGAGCTACATGGAGAAACAGGAGACAGAGGCTGGCGAAACCAACCTTGCTCACAGGCTTTATGTAGCCCAAGATAGCCATGCTGTTATTGTTTCGACATATAATCAACACAAAATTATTAAAGGGACAGTTTCCATTCTGTTTTCTGCTGAACTCTCGTGTGGTTTCCTCTTCCCTCGTATCTTGGGTCAGGTGGACACACTACCACATTTCTACAGCTCGGGAGCCATGTGCAGCTAGGGACTAGACAGTGAAGGTCTAGGCCAAACCTTTTCACTTCCTCAGCCTTCTTCCTTTCTCTTTCCCTTATCAACCCCCAAATTATTTATTTAGACTTTTTTCTTTGGTTCTACTTCTATGAATTTAATTAAACACACACACACACACACACACACACACACACACACACACACGCGCACACACACACACACACACAAATACACATGCACACTAGCATTAACTGTCAACTTGACACAGCCTAGAGTCACCTGAGAGGAAAGCCTCAACTGAGAAAATCATGCAAACCCACATGGGCGTGTCTGTGGGCAATTGTCTTCACTAGTAATTATTCAGGAGGGCCCAGCCCACTGTGGGTGGCATTAGCCAAAGGCAGCCAGTCCTGGGCTGTATAAGAAAGTTATCTCAGTGTGAGTCTGTCTATGAGTGAGCCAGTGAGCAAGAAAGCGTGCTTTGTTCCTCCATGGTTCCTGCTTCCAGGTTCTTGCCTTCCATAGCTGCTTTCACTTCTCTGAGTGATGGATTGTAACCCACAAGTATAAGTCAAATCAACCTTTTCTTCCCAGGTTGCTTTTGATCAGAATATTTCCTCACAACACCTTAATGAAACTAGAACTTCACATCTGCACAGCTGTGTATGGGCTCTAGTCACATGACTGTCCCATACACCCTTCTGCACAGCTGTAGGAGTACATAACCTTTTGTTACTGGGATACACTAGTGTCAGCTACAGTTCCTCTTGAGGACAAAGGGATTCAGTTGTAAAAATGCTACTAACAGGGCTGAGAAGATGGCTCATTGGTAAAATATTTTCTGCACAAGCATGAGGATCTGAGTTGTCTCCCAGAAACCCCAGTGGAAATAAAAGCTGAGCATACTGGCATGTACTTGTGATCCCAGTTCTGGGAGGTAGAGATCTCTCGGGCTCACTGGCCAGTGTGTAGACCAGTGAGAAACCCTGTCTCAAAAGCAAGGTGGATGGCTCCTGAGAGTTACATGCAAGGTTGATCTCAGGCCCCCACGTGTACACCTACTCATGTATGCAAGCACTGGTATACACACAGACATATACACGTCTATGTCTTTGGACACACACAGCCGGCCAGTGGACTTGGCTTGGACATCCCTGGCATGTGTGTGAAGCATACACATACGAAGAGGAAAATGTTTTGAATCATCTGCCATCACTACTACAACAACCCATTTTCACCTCTTGGGATAAGGATAGTATCCTTGTTAGGAATTATCTAGAGTAATCCATCAGTAACATCAGAATCTCTCATTGGCATCTATACATTGAGTAGTAGTATGTGGACTAAATGATGCAGCTCTCATGGGAGAACATCCAGCAGTGCTGAGTCTAATATCAGAGTACTGCTGTTTCCTGCACATTCCCTCCCACACTGCCCTTGGGCCTCCTCTCATATGCAGGTAATTGCCGGGGGTACAAGCCATTTGTCTGTATGCTGTTACAGGGGATTTTCCCACAACTCTCATAAAGAAATCTAGTTGCTCTACCCATTAGTGTAGCCATGACTCAGCCCAGAGCAACAGGACCTTGTGAATAATACCTCTCCTGCCATCTTCTTTTTCTAGATTCCTAATTGATGACAAAGGATAAAGGGTACCTTTGTGGGGCAGTCCAGGTCCCAGGGCACCTAGCCCAAGCCTCTCTCTCCTCTCCTTGGTACCCACTGGCAGAACTCAATTGCACAGGCTTGTTACCTCTGCACACACACACACACACACACACACACACACACACACACACACACTGCATGTTCCAAACTCCTCCCTGCCCCAATCCCAGGCTCTTCCAGAATCAAGAGGTTGTTAACTATGAGCAAAGTGATTCTCTCCCAATATTGAAAGTCAGGCATGTACGTCTTATGCTTCATCTCTTGAGAGATTCTGGCAGTTGCTTCTCTTCTTATTTCACCTTCTTATTGGCCAACAAAATCTACTTCTGCCCTGGTGGCTCCCCAGGACCTCTAATGTGTCACAACTGTCACCTCTGTCCAGTTCTTCCTTCTGTCCTGAGTGAGACATGATCCTAGAGGCAATGCCACTGGTCATCCATGAATCATCCAAATTCCTTCAGAGACGCACAGCTCTTTCCATTAGCCTGCAATGCTGCCTTTGGCCAGTGCTGTCAGGATGCAGGTGCCCATGTCAGACAGAGCTGGGTTCCACTCGCAGCATCTCCAGCAATTCCACTAACCGTGCAGCCCACATGAGCCTAACTGATTGTAAAAACTCGGGCTCCTAAACTGGTGATGGACGAGTGAAACCCACCAAGTGAGCAGTGTGATTGCTTGGCCTTCTAGAGCCATGCCTCATTAGGCAGCCACTGTAGGGAGAAACAAAACCACAAACTGGAAAGGAAGATGGCCTTGGGATCTTGCTTCTCCTGTGTGTGTGTGTGTATGTGTGTGTGTGTGTGTGTGTGTGTGTGTGTGTTTGTGTGTGTGTGTGTGCTTTTTTATTACTATGCATTATACTAAAATGTGCAAGATGATGGAGGAAGATATCAGACATCGACTTCTGGCCTCAGGCATCTAACCTGGAGTCACTGACAATCACTGGGACAGAATTCATGATGAGAACCAGCTGTTAGGGCTATCCTGTTTGTTCTTAAAGGTTCCTGCTGATCCTAAAAAAAAAATATGACTGCTCCAATTCACACCATAGATGCAGAATCCTGGGACTCTTCCACAACACTCTGGCCTTGGGTACCTGGGAAGACAGACTGGTGCAATGAAGCTTCCTTAATACCCTCTGGGCCTGGAGCTGTTGCAAAGCCTACTGGTACATCGGACACTGCTTACTAGTATAGCTGTTTGGCTCATCAGCTTTCTAGGACTGTGGAGGGAGAAGACAGTTATAGGCAGAAAAATGGTCACACAAATTCCAAACACTGAGGAGATGTCCAAGAAGATAACTATCACTTCCTCAGCATGGCTATCCGAAGCTGAATCCTAGGAGTGTGTGGAGCTGAATATTTCAAGGCAAGCATTGCTCTTCAGCAAGCATTCTCCAAGATGTTATGTGTCACCTTATGGTTTGGTCTCCCAGAGACAGGGACCAGGAAGGAGGTCCAGCAGAGCATCATCATAGATAATTTTACTGCCAGGATAGTATCTGAAGTTATGGGACCTCTTCATGTGGTCTACATCTGTAAATCCAGCCTGCTGTCAAGCTCATGAATCCCCCAGATGTGAAAACAACCTAAGACTCATTACCCAGCATGTTGAATGTGTGCAACTCAAAGGCACAGGGTGTTTTGTGTGGGTGGTGCAAAGAAAGCATCCCTTTGATTCAGATGAAGATTCTTTAATTGAAAAATATACAAATTTTCATGAAAGACATTTGATAAAGTAATAGCTAATAGCAGTAGAAATAGTCTTCAGATACCTCTGAATATGAATATAGAAATACCCCCATGGAGACCCTGCCCACACTGGCTTCTCACTTTATCACTGCCTTGCTGGGTTCACTGTTAGCTCCAGAGGACTCAGTACCCTCAGTGGCTCACCACACACCCAGGCTGTCTAATTCAAATGTGGCTTGGTGGGGAGAGAGGGGCTGTGCTAGCTCCTGCTTTTCCAACACCATTGCTTTTATCTCATAACAAGCTTTCTTACTATCAGATTTTACCTTCAAAGAGGAAAGAATCAAGTAACCAACAGCTGGAACTCTAAATTGGGGTAACCTGGAGAGTTTTACTTCCCATTCATTCCAGTCTCCTGCATGGAAGGCTACCTCCTCCCTACTCCCTGAAATACCTTTGTCATGTCGGTGACTGGAGTCAATGGCCATCTCCACACACATGCACACTGGTGTCTGGAGGCTATGAGGACACAATGGGAGGTGTTAGACTTCAAAGAGCCAGTAGTGGTGTTGGTCAGGGTTATTTCACTGCAGGCTGAAGACACAGAGCCTTAGAAACAGGTGCCAGGGAAACCCACAGCTCAGCAAAGAGGAATAGAGCCAGTGTGCCAACAGAGGAAGAAGCGGACAGGCCAAAAGAGGCAGGAAGCAGATACAATGAAAAGCAGAGAGAGAGAGAGAGAGAGAGAGAGAGAGAGAGAGAGAGAGAGAGAATACTGCAACCCAAGAATTAGATTTTCTGGCTATGATTCCAGGATGTCTAATCATTTTCATGCATCACTTAGAATTTTCTAGAACACCTATCTGAGATATTTTTAGTAAATTTTACATTTCTTCAAAAGTATAATTTCTTGACAGAAACATCTCACCTAGATAATTGTCTTACTTAAATCTTCCATCTTCTCTCCCTTCCCTCAGCAGACAGACAAATACTTTGGTTCCTCTAGCTCAGTGACTACCTCTATGTTTAATCCAGCCAACCATCCCATGGCCATGGTTCATTCTTCTTCATCCAAGTCATCTAGCCTACCTGCTATGGATGTATCCAGAGTGCAGGCTCTGAAACACATGATTTCACATGGGCATCTGGCACTGCCTAAGGCAGCAGGATGTGTGTAGGAAATGGAACTGAATGCTGATTTCACTGTCATGTCATTCCCTGGGGAAAAATCCCAGGATGCAGCTGTGTGGGCTGATAAGGGCTGCTGTCCCTTGTCAGACCCCTCAGGCACCAGCTCCAGATAAGGATTAGGGACAGGCACCCATACCTCTACCATATGTGAATTCTTCTCCTTAGCCTCAGGAACACTCAGGTATACCTGTCCAAGTCTGAGGGATGAAGTGAGCATGGCCATCAGGAGATGGACTGTGTTTGGCCTTGCTGATTAAGAACAGTACTTACCCTTTCTGAAACTACAGGAGGTGGTTTCTCACTGTGTCTGAGACTGTGAACTTTGTTATTTTACCAGTGTTGACACTTAGGGCAAGATGGTTAGTTTGTGGTACCTCAATCTATCAAGAAAGCTGGTGTGTCCTAACCTGAGTAATAATGAAGATAATACATGTAAAACCCTCAGAATAGTGTCTGGACACAGTTAGAATTTAATACATATAACTTACACTTACTGTTGTTAAAACATTGAAGTTCTCCAATGATTTTCCACAGCTGTTAGGAAAAAGAACCTGACCATCTATACTGCAGCCTGTAGATCCCTTATAGTCTAGCATAGCTATTGCTATATCCATATTACTTCCTAGACTGTTGAGGTGAATCAGGCACAAGACTAGGATCACCAAACAGAGAATTTATAAGAGACAGTCTGGTCTGAGTCAGCTAAATATTATCATCATGATATTTATTAAGACTCCCTGACTCTTGGAAGTTTGGTATAAGCAGACTCAGGCAGCTAGAAGGGTGAGAGGTGATAGCTGAAGGGCTCTGTTCCAGGAGACTCCAACAGCCCTTTGCTTCCTGCCTTAGCTATTTTTCTATTGGTATGCTGAAACACCACAAACAAGGCAACATATAAAAGAAAGCATTTAATGTGGCTGATGGTGGCAGAGAGTTAGATTCCATGATGGTGGAGTGAAGGATAGATATGCTGTGGGAGTATCAGATGTCATATATAAAGCTTGGGAGATATGATCATATGCCAAAGTACAACCTCTAAGTAAAGCAAGGGCTCTATGGAAACTTATCAAGGCTTGGATTCTTTCAACTTAGTTTCCTTCAACTCTAGAACTATTAACTGGCTATGTGTCTTTAGTTGTGTCTCTGAAAATTGGGAAGAGCCAAGATCTCAAGGGACTTATCCTTGAAGGGTTGACCTTTAGTCCATCTTGGATTCTTAGGGAAGTGTAGTGGTTTGAATGAGAATGGCATCTGTAGGCTCATATTTGAATATAGTTGTTGGAACTATTTGGGAAGGATTAGGAGGTGTGGCCTTGTTGGAGGAGGTGTGTTACTAGGGGAGTGCCTTGAGGGTTCACAGTGTGATCTTAGGAAATATTACCTTAAGAGGTTATTGGGTCATGAGGGTCCTTATCAGAAGGACTGTCACCCTTATAAAAGAGGCACCAGAAAGGTACCTTGTCTCTTCCTTCATGTGTGGATACAGCAAGAAGATACCACTTCTGAGGAAGATAGACCTTGCCAGATGCTGAGTCTGTCTGTGTCTCTATCTTGGTTGTGAGAAATAAATTTGTACTGCTCACAAGCTGCCTAGTTTATGCTAAGCTGTTGTAGTGCAAATTCACTAAGGCAACATATCCCTTCCCCCAAACATTAGGATTCTGCTACATTTGGGGAGGGGGCAGAGCGACGAAAATCTCAGTCAAGTAACAGGCACGATATTCACACTTTATTGAGCACCTGTTGTGTACTTGGTACCATTCTATACTCCATAGTATACACCAAATATTTAACATGCAGAGCAAACACTGTGAAATTAGCATGATCCATCCAATTATACTGCTGAGGGGACAGAGTCAGAGAGGGTGAGTGACTTTATCAAGGTCACAGAGCTAGTGATGCATTGCCGGGCTGGGCTCTGGTTTCTGTCCAAACTGTGACAGACTTGTAGATGTCAGCAAAAGGATGATGTCCAAGACAGTTACAGAATTATTGGATCATAAATATTCATTTTCATCACTGTTTTCACACGGGAGCTTAGGATTTCTAAATATTTAGATTTTTATTTGTAAACTGACAGGATCCTATCACTGATAGAGACTCAAGGGGACTAGATGTCATTCTTGCTTGGTTGTCACATCCCCAAATGATCTGTCTGCAAGGCTAATACTTCCATAGCTGGGATGTGAACAGTGGCCAGCAGCAGCAACCTCTGACTTAAAGAAAATTA